>JAVIWB010004368.1:0-56489 GCA_031893035.1 Dermolepida albohirtum | reverse complement strand
AAAAAATTAGGATATAAACTATATAAAGGAGTCAAAGCGAAATTCACAGGTCATTTTCAGTTACGAGTTACGACTAGAAGCGGTTACAAAATCTATCAAATTTGTAAGACAAACACATTCTAAACGCTATGTAGCGCAAAAAAGTTAAACATTCCCCGGCTGCGATGGTGTGAGCGTGCATTATTGCAGTTGTAACGGGATATCTGTACTTTGTCGAAGGGACAATGATCCAATATCAATAATAAATGGCAATGGAAACTGTTCTGTGTCCTCTATTACTTCACTAGATGCAGAGAAAGATATCTATCGATGTTTATGCAAGATGAGGTTCTGAAATCTGTCCAGAATGTTTTTCGCGACTTTTGTATATCAGTATTACCCCTGACCTGGAAATCTACCTGATCTCAATCTAATCAAAAATGTTTGAAATGTTCTTAAATCTATTGTGTACTCATCTTCAAATCCAAATTTAAGCGTTTAAAAAATATCGAAAAAGCCTGAAAAGAACACAAAAAGTTACAAGTCGAAGCGAATTCAAACTATCATTCAAGCTAAGGGAGGTTATACAAAATATTGAAACAAATATAGCCTGTAGTTGTAAATATGTATATAACGGGTGGGCTATTTACCGGTTTAAATTTGAACCACCGGTTAATTCGAATCTGGCAATACTTATGTCATTCTATTCTGTCACAAAATTCAGTATATTATTTCCACTGAACGAAATGAATCGATTTGCGCTTGAGCAACGTTGGAATTTATTGGAAATTTATTTCCAAAATAAAGACTATTGGTCGAAAATTGCACGAAAATGTCGTACAAAATTTGGTCGCAGAGAAAGACCAACAGTGCCCGGTATACGCATGTTTATTGCTAAAGTTCGTGAAACTGGTTTCATTGTTGATGCGCCAAGACGTGAGCGTGCTCGTACAGTGCGTACACCCGAAAATATCGAAGCTGTGGCTGAGAGTGTGCGTGAGAATCCATTAACCCGTCATCGTTCTCAAGAATTGAACATTTCACGCACTAGTTTACGTCGAATTTTGCGAAAAGTTCTCGGTATGACGCCTTACAAAGTTCAATTGAATCAAGAGTTGAAGCCGCATGACCATCCGCTTCGTTTTCGCTTCGCTAGATGGGCCAACGAGAAACTGCACGATGATGTCGATTTTGACAAAAAAAATCATCTTTTCGGATGACGCTCATTTTCATCTTGGTGGGTACGTTAACAAGCAAAATTGCCGTATTTGGGGCTCAGAAAATCCACACGTGGTCTTACAGAAGGCAATGCACCCATTACGAGTGACTGTTTGGTGCGGCTTGTGGAGCGAAGGCATCATTGGCCCATATTTCTTTGAAAATGAGGACGGCGCAACCATTACGATCAATGGAGACACCTACCGCACCATGATAACCGATTTTTTTGTGCCCACTCTTCATGGTATTGATGTGAACGATGTCTGGTTTCAACAGGATGGTGCAATTTGCCACACATCTCATGCCACAATCGATTTATTGCGTCAAACGTTTGATGGCCGCTTAATTAGCCGAAATGGTGATGTCAGTTGGCCGCCAAGAAGCTACGATTTGACACCGTTGGACTATTTTCTGTGGGGCGCCGTAAAAGACAAGTGTTATGCCGACAAACCAGAAACAATTGAGCATTTGAAGGCCAACATTCGTGATGCCATTGCCGAGATACGACCCTATACACTCGAAAAAGTGCTCGAAAATTGGTCCGATCGAATGGGGTACTGTGAGGTCAGCCACGGCAGCCATATGAATGAAATAATATTCCATCTCTAACCGGAACAATTGTACTTCACAACAAAAAAATAAATTTGGCAAAATTTCAAACCGTTTTTGTTTTATTACAATTTTAAATGGCCCACCAGTTATCTATATTAGCATGTGTAATATAGAAATATAGTTTTTTCATACACATTTCATATGTTTGAATTTTATTTTATTAAAACTCCATAATTGGAGTGTGAGCTAATTTAATTACCAGGTACTGTAAATATATTTTAAACGTGGTTAACCTTTTGAAAGAAATGTAATTAGAGCTAGTACTTAGGCATCTATTAATTTTTACTACGTTTATACTTTTCGAATTGTACTTTTTTCTCAAATTCTTCCTTACATACTTTCTTCTTTTGCGGCTAAATTTTAGTTTCATTTATTTATCAATTTTAATTCATCTATTCATAATATTTGATTCCTATCTTCGACTGCCCGCATGGAAAGACTTTTGAGTATTAATTTCTTTTACATATTACCTTTTCGAGAAAATTAATTTCTTCTAGCAATATGAACGCCAAGATTTAATTAAATTTCGCTACATTGTAAGCAGATCTACCTTAAGTTGCATTGCTTTTTGAAAAATATTGTATTAATTTTAACGATCCTCGGATTTATTGTCTCAAGGAAATAAGCTGTGCATAATTCACTTTCCTTTCACTAATCTTACTGGAGCATTCTTCATTTTAACTAATACTTATCTAGAAAAATAATTTTATGTTTAAGTTGCACTTATTCTTCTTAATTTTCTTTATCAGTCGCATTGCTAAAAAATAAAAACAAAAGACAATGAAAAATATGAATTGTTTCCCAAGTACTATTTACGGTCTCTTTTTAGGATAGTATAAAAATAAAATATAAATTATTTTTTAATCCTAGCAAGTACTTTTTCTGAAATATTTTGAGTAAATTATGTTTTATTAATAACAAACGAAAACTTAAGAAGTACTACACAAACACACTAGAGAGAATCTAGATAAAACAGAATATGCGTTTTCAGTTAAGAAAATGATAAAACCAATAATAAAATATCAGTAAAATTTAAAATGGTCTAAATATAAATGTAATATATAATCGAACAAAAAATAATTTTAAAATAACGGAAATATAAAAAATAAAATTCATATTTTATTTTTGTTCATGTACTTCGTTAAAAAGTTTTGGTTAGCGCATATATTAAATTAAGGATATACATAAATAATGCAAAGAATTAAAACCTGAAAGAGGTACGCACTCTTACATAAACATGAATAAGTATAAATGCTGATTGAAAGTTTTGTATACTTTCCAAGAAGAAAATCATAAATTATAATAACCATAATTTGGTACGTAGACTTCCGCGGTCGTGTTCCATGCTATCTGCTTCTGGGTTTCCGGGCTGGAACCGCGTCACTAGTATATCTGCCGACGTTTCGTACCCATTTGTATGGGACATCTTCAGGGCTGAACTACTGCACTGAAACTCGATAATAACCATAATTATCGATGCCATTACAATGGGCATTAGTAGACCTTGAGTTATTACCTCCTACACACTCGTGTTGCGTCTTAAGATCTTTGTCTGTCAGTATTTTCTGAAATGGGAAAGGGATATCACAAAAATCAAGGAAAAGAATTTTAGAACACGACGGTAGTTTGACAAGTAGTGAGAATGGAAAAGAAAAACGAATTTTTTAAATACAAAATAATTTTTATTTTACAATATATTCTCCTAAAAGAGCAATACATTTATTCCAACGATGCTCCATGCCCTTATGCCATCTCTAAAATGCGATTCCGGAAGGCTTGTAAAATACTCATTTACGAACATGTTAAGCTCGTCGCTAGACGAAAATTTCTTTCCACCTAGTGCCGTTTTCAATTTTGGAAAGAGGTGGAAGTCGGAAGGGGCTAGATCCGGCGAATAATGCGCATGCGGTACTAATTGGAAATGCAACTCGTGGATTTTGGACATTGCAACTGTGCTGGTATGCGAGCGAGGGTTGTCTTGGTGAAACAGAATCTTTTTCTTTGCCATTCCTGGCCGTTTAGCACGAATCTCAACATTTAATTTTTGTAGAAGTTCTACATAATATTGTCCGTTTATGTGGCACCTTTCTGAAGGTAATCAGTGATCAAAATGCCCTTTGAATCCAAAAAAAATGATGCCATCACCTCGTTTGCCGATAAAGTTTGTTTTCGCTTTCTTTGGAGGTGCAGAACCACGTTCTAACCATTGTTTCGACTTTTGTTTAGTTTCGGGTGTACTGTAGTGTAAGTTTCATCGCAAGTAACAAATCACCTACAAAAATCGACCGGATTCCGCTTATAAAGGTCCAAACACTCATTGGAAATGCGCAAACGAGTGAACTTTTGATCAGTCGTAAGCAATCGCGGCACCCATCTTGCCGAAATCTTGGAAAGCCCCAATTCTTTCGTTAAAATGTGATGTACGCGTTCTGTTGAAATGTTTACCATGTCTGCTATCTCTCTCACTTTGAGTCGTCGATCTTGCGTAATAATATTATGGATTTTTATAATCATTGGAAATGCGCAAACGAGTGAACTTTTGATCAGTCGTAAACAATCGCGGCACCCATCTTGCAGAAGGCTTGGAAAGGCGCATTTCTTTCGTTAAAATGTGGTGTACGCGTTCTGTTGAAATGTTTACCATGTCTGCTATCTCTCTCACTTTGAGTCGTCGATCTCGCGTAATAATACTATGGATTTTTATAATCATTGGAAATGCGCAAACGAGTGAACTTTTGATCAGTCGTAAGCAATCGCGGCACCCATCTTGCCGAAAGCTTGGAAAGGCCCAATTCTTTCCTTAAAATGTGGTGTACGGGTTCTGTTGAAATGTTTACCATTTCTATTATCTCTCTCGCTTTGAGTCGTCGATCTTGCGTAATAATATGGATTTTTATAATCATTTTCTTAGAAGTCACGATTTTGAGTGCTTCAAAGCGCTCTTCATCAACACAGCTTGTTCTACCACGTTTAAATTCATTTACCCATCTACTTATTGTGGCGGATCATGGAGCAGATTCACCTAATGTTTCCCATAACTCATCTTTTATTTCGGTAGCTTTCATACCCTTAATTACGAAGTATTTAATCACCGCACGATACTCTGCTTTTTCCATTTTGTGTTGCTTCTTTTTCAATCAGCTGTCAAAAATAAATTAATCAACCGATTTATCTAAATATCTAAATGTAAACATATAAATAGGCAACCTAAATTACAGTGCATTTGTTTTACCAATTAGAGCGCCACCTATGTGTCATTCTCACTACTTGTCAAACTATCCTCGTATATAAAGCCAAATATAATAAACACAGCATTCGTAATGAACTGCTTTTTACTAAAAAATAGTAAAGACGTGAACAGTAATTATAATAATTACATAGTAATTAAGAAATACATACACAATTATTATAGTAAACAAAGAAAATAAGTAATACATATGTATACGCAATTCTAAAATATTAAATGCATATACATAATTCTAAAATATTAAAACAATATGTTAAAGTAATTACGTTTTCTGATTTTTTCGCCAAATTTACCAAAATTTGGTAATGACCCCAAGGTAAAATATTTTTTGTAGGGGGAATATATCGCTTATTATCTTTACATGAAAAAGCAACTTCATTTTTCAATTTAGTAAACACGTGAACGAAATAAGTACATCCTTCTCATAATGGTTCCTTTATCTTCTACTACACTCTTATAATCAGAAACAGTAAATTTTTTATCAATAACACTTTTTCTAACCTCTTAGACACTTTTTTAAACCCCCTTGGCAGGTTTTTCAGTTCTAGCAAGTAATATGACGCAGTAAGATTTAACCTTCATAAAAACATTCGATAATTCCATTCAATAGTTTTTCCTAATGAAAAACGAGTTTTATTATATTGAAATCAATGTATTTCTTTAATCAATAACTTAGTTTAAATCGAATTCTGCGACGAATTCCACAGTTTCAAAGTTATTTAATATATCACATGATTTAATTTGTGCGAAGGTTTGGGATTAATTTATCATACTTCGAATGAGGTGGAATAATATGTTCAGAGAAAAAGGAAAATCATTACGATAACTATGAAGATATGTTGGATATTCTAAATCTATTTCAAAAACATTTCCAGTGTCTTCTAAAGCAAGTATATCTGTTCTCATGATCTCCTCATTTATTAACTAACATACTCAAATTGACTGTATGGTAAATTGAATATAATAGCATAACCATACAAAGTCGTTATAATATTAGTTATAATACATATATATTTTTTGGCCTCTGAAGAATCATATTCTGGTAAGAAGTCGTTGTTAGCAATTTCCTTCTTTTTACAACACATACTTATGTCTCCATATACACCCTTCTTAAAAAAACACATCTACATCTGCCAGTAATTCTAAATTTGTACACTTATACAATGTACAGGATCCAATTTATAATTGTTCATGCAAATATTTCGAAAATTTTCGAAAACATCTGCAGATAGTAGAACATTTAATTGAATAGATATACTTATATATATATATATATATATATATATATATATATATAAGTATATACATATATTTAGCTAGTGATTTATACTTTATACTCAAATAAATTTCAAAGCCTTTCTGCTCGGCGGTAATCTTCATCACTTACGTTACCGTCCGAAGATAGATCATAAAAACTTTCTTTACTAGGTAGTTTTGATGTGGAAAGACTTTCGTAGTAAGTTACGTAATTATATGGGAATATACCTGTCTGACGTATTAAATCAAATTTTTCACCTACGTAGTATCTTTGATCTTCTGTACATTGTTCGTCATCAAAATAAGTGGCTAATTTTTTCAAAGAAGAACTAATAAATCTAAATGAATCCAAGAATATCAATTTGTAAAACACTTTCCTTTTTTTACCATGGAAATCTATAGTATACCCTACATATATTTTCTTAGAAAACGATATGTATTTTTCTGTTTGTTGTGTTTTTTATGTTGTGCAATGACATCTACTATTTCTTTTTCTGTGCTAGTGATTATACAAATAAACTGCTAGTGATTTTACAAATAAACGAGTATCATAATTCGATAAGTTATGAAAAATAATTGGCACGTACTGGAATTCTCTATAATCTATATTACACATCACACCTCGATACAATCCAGTCATGTGATCGCGATCGCGAACTTTTTCTTCAAGTGATTCTATTTGTTTTTCAAATATATAATATTAACATCCGTTTCTAACTCTTTCATAAAAGATGTAGCTGTATTTTCTCTACAATAAAAACGCAGTTTATTTAAGTTATCATCAACCAACATTTTACATAATACTCAAAAGTATATGGTTCATGTTCAATACATTTCACAGCAAACGGTTTGGTATGATTTGCTTCTGACGTATGAATAGGTTTTAAAATAGTCTCAAAATCAGCATAAATAATAAAAGAAAGTCTTAAGTGTTTTTCGAATTTATCAAATTTTAATATATTGCCCGGTAATTGTTCACCATACTTATTAATTTTCAATTGAATATCAGGAAATACTTCCTTCACTTATTTATTGAGTTCATTTTAATATCTGTGTTGTGAAAAAACGCCTTTATTAGAGGTCATAATGTTGACCGCCATCCTTCCTAATTTTTCTTATCAACAACTGGAACGTTTAGAAAAAACGCTGCAACTTACAAAAATGGCAAAATGCACATGTTATTGCTTTGCAGAAGCAGATTCAAGATATTCAGGTTGCGAAATATATGGTACAAATAAGCTAGTTTCAGCAAAATTCGGGTTCGACAAAGTACCTGGAATTTCCATGATCTTCCTTTTGTAGAAAAGCGTGAATTTATTGATATAGCTCGAATATACAGGATAAGACGTTACCACGTGAAAGCTATCGTGAACACCAGTAGCATAGCATGGTCGTGCGTTCATCTTCCATGTTCATACATAGTTTACTGAAAAATCTGGCTTTCAGTGGCTTAGTTTTTATGTACTTTACTACGTCTATGACACGTTATAATACTGAATTCAATTGAGAGCACATCGACTTTGATGCTAGTTCTTCCCTTTGATATTATGCAATGGATCCACATAGGATGCGATGCTGCGAGTGTCGCTTGCAATCCTCTCTATACCAACCAGACATTGATCGAGCTCCATCAGTACACATACTGGTACATTTTTCGCAATCCAAATCGTTTCCGGTTTTAAACTTGTCAAGCATCTCAAACAAGTTTTAAGCCTTGCGCTTCCAATAATGCTTTTGCAGAACAAGTCTTCAACGATAATATTACTATCCATACCATACATAACAAATAAAGCCTTCGTTACTGGTAGTAGCCACATCAAGTTACGTGCCTTTCATTTTCTCTACTATTGTTATATTAATTGCTTTCTTATAGTGAAGTAAAGCCAAAATTGAAATAGTTATTATCGTATTTATGATATTTCTATTTCATTACTACCTCACCACTTGTCGATGCTTGACCATTTCCACTTGAACTCTTAACTTACGTTTTCAATAAAAATCTTTCCATTTTCCTACGACTTTACGAAATCACTAAGCGATATAATGAAATAAAAGGGGCGCTCCTCTAGTAGTGGGCCTCTTAAAACTGTTTACTTTTCTTCTCAGATGTTTACTCTTCGATTATTATTTAGGAACTGAGCTGGTTCGTCGAAGTGGTTATATAATATTTAAATATTTATAGTAGCTGTCCCATCTGCTTTGAACTTTCGCGAAACTTCGACAATGTCCGATGTATGCTACATAAGTTTACTAAAAAGCTCTATAAAATCCACGAGAGTTCCATACTCTTCTGGAATATTCTATGTGCCTCGAAAATGTTCCATATCTTTCTAGAAATTTCTACAAGCTACGGGAACTATATGTTATAGTCTAGATGTTGTAGAAAGTTAAATTAACTTCGAAGCCGATTAGAAATGTTCATTCTAGCATACTCCAGGCCACTATATCTACCCGTGTTTGTAGGAGTGCCTGTTTTTTGTTGGTAAGTCTGTTACTCGTTATGTGTCTGTCTGTGTATATTGCACATATACAATAAGACAATAAGTAATCTCTTGTTTTGTTTATGTTTTGTTCAAATCTCAAGTATTTGTAAGTTTTTTCCAGTAGCATATTTTGGATGTTCTTTATCTTCATGAGCATTAAATTTTCCTCTTTCATTATATAACTTTTTGCAATTGCTCATAACTAACTATTACTATTATTATTAATAATTTTCCACAAATTAAACGAATTAAAACAATATCTTTACTTAAACAAAATATAAATTGAACACGTTCATTATATTTGTATATATGGGAAGAAGATATTGTTACTACTTTTTGTTTCTCTGACTTTTAATTTTCATATATAGCTGTAAATTAAATGTAGCACATACCACAAAAATTACATCAAATAATTTTCATCTTCTTACGTAATAGAATTAATTCACTTAATTAATCATTCTATTAGCAGTCGGAACACTAATTGTAAGATAAATTTGTGGACTGTTTGCTAAATTAACTATGACAATTCTCTGTGTATCTTTACATATAGGCTGTTCATAGACGGTACCATCTTTTTAATTTCTGTGTATAAATGCAATTTAAATTTAACATATTAATGAAAATTATACGTTTTTACAGGAATTCAGTAAGTAGTGCGTTATATTTACATTAAAGTTATGTCACAGTTTATATTATACATGCTAAATACGTAAAATAATATGGATACCATATAAAACACGACAAATACATTACAGGTCCAATTCTTTAGTAAAAAATCCGATTTTATAAAAGTTTTCGTTAGCTTTAGATTATTAATATATAATACTAATTATATTTGTTTCTTTTGCATTTCATAAATTCATAAGTTTCAGTTATTGAACAGAAGATTAAGTAATTTACTTACATATTCTACATAGAAAATTTAATACTCTGCCTTTAATAAAATTCTAATTTAGAGTAGCCTATGATTTTAATATTAAATTGACACGAAAAAATAAATAAATTCACATATTAGTCTATTGTCCTATATCACGTGCCCTAGATAACATTTCCAACGTGGGAATCTAGCTTATAAAAAATATAGCTTTGGTTAAAGTAGATGAATTATTTCTAAGAACTAAAGAAAATAATAGTTAGGTGCAAGAAGAACTTTTTCTTTTCCTTTAAAATTTCTTCTCCTAGTAATAATTTTTTATCGTAGAAAAACATAATTTTTATTTACACTATCTTAAGGTTCTTTTTTTCATACAGATTTTAGGCATTTTTCCACTTTCCAATTCTTAGCTTCAACTTCTAAATCAAATTTTTCTTATAAAACATCACCCAGATTTTGAAATATCGAAGCCTGTTTTTTCTTCTCTTTACAATGACATAGCCCATGTACTATCTATTAATTTTTTTTAATGCATTTTATAAAACACTAACAATAATTAATCTATGAAACAAAAACACAATCGAATCGTCACTCGAAAATATTGTTCATGTCAATTATATTGTGTTATTCTTTCTAGAGTACTGTCGTTATAACTATGCTTTTAATTAGTAATAGTACATTCTTTGTCATTAAAACAGTATAAAATATGATCGAACGTGCTTGAAACTGTATCCCAAAAGAAGCCTATCCAGTGCTCGTACGTGCAGAAATTTTGACAAGAATATGGTTCGTTTTCCAAACCTACTAGAAATCCGAAAATAGTGAATGCGGATATAGAATTAAATGTTTTCTGTGTTAATGAAAATCCTTCAACATCTGTTGGAGAAATTGAACATAACACAGTATTTAAAAAGCTACAGTATACATAATTTTAAAGCCTCACAAATACCCGTATATCATTTCTAAAGACACTTAGGCTAGAGATCTATAATTTCGTTAATAGTATATTAATTAATGTGACAAAAATTGATAATTTTTCCTGCTGCGTTTTTATTGTCTGACAAAGGTATAGGGGCTGTGTGTAGCTATAAGTAAAGGGTTTTCCAATAGGGACTTGACAACTTTTAATTCAATTTGTGAACGCACCCTTTCACTAATCATCGAACCG
The DNA here is from genome assembly GCA_031893035.1 of Dermolepida albohirtum. NCBI lineage: Eukaryota > Metazoa > Arthropoda > Insecta > Coleoptera > Scarabaeidae > Dermolepida > Dermolepida albohirtum. The sequence goes on along the minus strand of JAVIWB010004368.1, from coordinate 45,651 downwards.
TCATTGTCAATTTATTCAGTAAACTTAACATTTTCATCATGATAAAGTACACGAACGAACAACGTCTGCAAATTATAAAAATTTACTACAGAAATTCGGAGTCGGTGACCGCTACTTTAAGAGCATTAACTCCGATTTTCGGTCGTAATTCTCGCCCTAGTAGACAGGCAGTAACAAGTTTAGTGCAAAAATTTGAGTCTACATATTCGTTGTGTGATGTTGCCGTGCCAGTGAGACAACGGGTTGGTCGAAGTGTCGAAAATATCGCTGCCGTTGAAACGTCCGTAGCAAATGATCCAAATCAGTCAATTCCACGGCGTTCTCAAGAGTTGGGCATCGCCCAGACCACTTTATGGCGAATTTTGCGTAAGGATCTTGGTTTACACCCATACAAGATCAAGCTGACTCAAGAATTGAAGCCGATGAACCATTTGAAGCGACGTACGTTCTCCGATTGGGCTCTGGAAAAGATGATCAATTTCATCGCAAAATCATTTTCAGTGACGAAGCTCATTTTTGGCTCAAAGGGTTCGTCAATAAGCAAAATATGCGTTATTGGTCTGGTGAAAATTCACATGTACTTCATGAAACACCACTTCATCCACAAAAAATAACTGGTGCGGTTTGCATGCCGGCGGCGTCATAGGGCCATATTTTTTCGTCGACGATAATGATCGTCACGTTACTGTGAATGGTAATCGTTATCGCGCCATGATTACCGATTATTTTTGACCCGAATTGGAAGATATGGACTTGGACAACATGTGGTTTCAGCAGGACGGTGCCACAAGCCACACAGCACACGTTACAATCGATTTATTGAAGAGTAAGTTTGATGAGCGTGTTATCTCAAGAAATGGACCAGTCGATTGGCCGCCTCGTTCGTGCTATTTAACGCCTCTAGACTTTTTTCTTTGGGGCTACGTCAAGTCATTGGTCTATGTCAATAAGAGTCGACAACGTTGGAAGAGCTCAGAGCCAACATTGAACGCGAAATAACAGCCGTTTCGGCCGAATTGTGTGGCCGAGTCATCGAAAATTGGGTCCAACGAATCGACCGCTGCAAACGTGCCCGCGGTGGCCATATGAACGAAGTCGAGTTCCATTCATAAATGTTTTAATTGTACTTCAACCCGATAATAAAGTTTTTGAAATATCTCAAATGGTCTGCATTTTATTTTGAAAAAAAAGTTGTCAAGTCCTTATTGGAAAACCCTTTACTTGATAACGTTGAAAATTTTTGTGAATCTTTTATTGCAGCATTTGATAGTAATTCACGTCACAAATTACACAGTGCGATTAAGTCGACACGTCGCAAAGCACAATTATGTTTAGAACAAACAAATCAATTATTGAATGTCTTTTATCATTAATCTGGTACGTAGACTTCCGCGGTCGTGGTCCATACTATCTTCTTCTGGGCTTCCGGGCTGTAACCGCGTCACTGGTATAACTGAAACTTTTTTCAGTGCGACAGACAGTAGCAGTAGTTGAGCCCTGAATATATCCCATACGAGTGGGTACGAAACGTCGGCAGTTATACCAGTGATGCGGTTACAGCCCGGAAGCCCAGAAGAAGATAGTATCTTATCATTTTTTTAAATATTCCACAGACTACTTATTGTTAGAATGTTTTATAAAATACATTTTTAATTTTTTTAATAGATAGTATATGTATTATGTTATAATAATAATAATAATAATAATAATAATAATAATTTATTGATATATATGTACATATACACGTCATGGAACAATCATGGATAAATAAAAACACTATTAATGCGCTCACAACACGTTAAAAACCGCAAGACCTATACAAAACAATACACCAGAGTACCAATTAAAATATAAAAAAATATAAAAACACAAAAAGGGCAATGACAAAATTTATGCTTCAAGTAGTCATTTACCGAATAAAAAACGTTCTCCATCAGCACCTTTTTTATTAATATTTTGAGATTAATCCATGGTAGGTTCCTAAACCTATAAGCCAAAGCATTGTATATCTTCACGGCCACGTAATTCGAACTTAGCTGACTTTTCCCAATGCGATGATACGGTATCACCAAACCGCTCTGGTTTCGTGTTTCATATTTGTGAAAATCACCATTTTTGCAGAACTTATCCGGCGACTTATGAACAAATTCCAGGCAAGCAAGTATATACAAGGATGGGAGGGTCAGTATTTTGTGTTTTCTGAATAAGTTTACACAACTTGTGGTACTGGATACACCACTAATGGCTCTAACTGCACTCTTTTGCATCCTGAAAACCGCCTCAGCCGCTCAGCATATTTTGACGTTTTATTCTATTGTCGTCAATACTTAATAATTATGAGCAGTTAAGATTACTTGAACTATCAATAATTATCTCACATATTCTATTAATTTTAATGCAACTGTAGCAAAATTGTTTATGCACACTCGTAAAGCGATGTGATATTGTAAAAGAAACGTATAATATTTTATTACTCAGACGCACCAATTTTAAAATTATGAATATTACGTAAAAATCTTGATTACAGTGAAGTTCTAATAATTCTATATTTTAGTTGAACTATCAATAATTATCTCGCATATTCTATTAATTTACATACAACTGTAGTAAAATTGTTTATGCACACGTGTAAAGCGATGTGATATAAAACGTATATTATTTAATAACTCAAACGCATCAATTTTGAAATTATGAATATTATGTAAAAATCTTGGTTATAATGAAGTTCTAATAATTCTATACTAGACAGTTTATGATGCAAATTCTATGAAAGATATACGCCATTGAGGTATTTTAGGAACTAGTCTTGAACTGTCTTACCTTACTGGAAATTTTGAACTCTGTTATCACACTGCACATATTGAACTCTGTTACCACACTGCACATTGAATAAACAATAATTTGGGATCGATAATATAAAATTATCGTCGTTGCTATAAATACCATCTCAACTTGTGATTCTTGTGCATTAGTACAAATGTACACTGTAAAAGTTTTGCAATATGCTGCTGTCAAGGAATTTTATGCTACAACTTTGGCCATGAATTGAATATTGGTCAATGGTAGAAAGAAATGGCTTCGGTACTAGAAAATAATTGACCATGTACCTCGTTTATTACTGGAAAACACTTCAATTCGATAGACATGTATTGGACACTAATACACCAACAATTCCTACCATTCTGCAGGAACATGTTCAACTGAGGAAAGTATACTCACTTTGGGTATCCCATACTTTAACCGATGAGAAGATAACACGACGCGTTTCATGGTGCTACGAGATACTCGAGAAATTTACAAATGAAACGTCTTATTATACTAACCGTATCTCGATGGGAAACAAAACCGTACTTTGCTACTATGCCATGTTCGCTAAAGCACAGAACAAAATCTGGCTTTTTAAAAATGAAAGCACGTTCGTATCTGCACAGAATCTCAATCCATTAAGACAAAAATAAATCGTCTTCTTTACCTTGAGCATCGTGGAGATCATAGTGTTAGTAACACAAAAGAGTGTCACCGACGCTTGTGGTGGAAATTATTTTAAAAGACAATTACAAAATTTGTATTTTCTCCATTGTATTAAAGCATTAAATTAAATCTTCCATCAAGGCTGTTGTTGAGCAAAGCAAAGATGTTAAAATATAACTTCTGATGGGGAAAATGTTACACTTAAAGTTCATCGAATTCATAATTTTAATTCATGATATAAGATGGGAAAGATTTACATATTTACTGCAGTTTTCCTTCCTATTAACTTAAGACCAACTCGACGGCTTTTTCTTTAATATTTAACTATTTCTTCATTTTATTTACTTCTAAGTCTGTTTCCCAATTTCGTCTCAATTCTTCAAACAACTTTAACAATTTTGGTTATAATATTAGTTCCTTTTTTAAATCACTCATGACTTGGTATATGGAGAATGTAGAATAGGTAATTTTTATGACATACAACACACAGCATTAACTCGATTACAGATTTTAACATTTTCTAACTAATACACTCCGCGCAACATGAATAGGACCAACTGCATATATGACATTTGTACTTGGTATAAACATGGTAGCGCGCTGGAATTGTTATTTTCGAAAATAAGAGGGTTGATAAAAAGATGTATGTAGGTACCAAATATAATTTTTGTAAAAGTCAGTGCAAATGTACGTTACTAATGACAATAAGTAGAGTAATTAAACGCCACTTGAATACGACCAATCTACAAAATAAAAGATTCGTTTGCAATAACAAAATACTTTATTGTTCAATAATGAGTACTTTTGCCATTATTTCTTATAACCTCAAATAGTCGGGATGGAATGGAATTATACAGGGTTCTCAAGTAGTCAACGGGAAGTTCCGCCCAACTTCGTTTCAGCGCCTGCTCTAGTTCGTCAGCGCAACTGAATTGGGTAGCATTGGAGTATAATTTACGCGACAACCATCCCCAAACATTTTCTATGATGTTCAGGTCGGGGGAGAGCGATGGCCAATCGAGAACCTCCATGCCTTGTTCTTGAAACCAGCGTCGAACAATGCGCGCGGTGTGAATACTGGCATTATCCTGTTGGAAAATAAATGGCCCACCTGCCATAACGTTGGAAAATTTGTCTTTCACCTGTTGCAGCAGCTGGACGTACTTTTCCGAATTCTGTCTTCCCTTCGCTATTACTAAATCAACAGGTCCGTTATAGGAAACAGCTCCCCATACCATGACTGAACCAACATCGGCTCGCCTTCGTGACTGAATCACTTCATCTTTACGTAAATCGTGGAAATAATAAGAAAACCCATCCGGGCCATCTAAATTAAACTTCTTCTCGTCACTGAAAATAACAGTTTGCCATTCTCTTGTCCACCTCATTTTTGCTTGAGCAAACTGAAGACGTGCAGTGCGCTGAAATTCCCTTAAAGGAGGCCGTCGTTTAATTTTCAAACGTTTTAAATGCGGACAGGTCTTCAGTAACTTCTGTACAGTTCTTACCGATGCATTCGTTCCAACGTTATTCGCGTTTTGTCTTGCCGTTAATGCCGAATTCGATGCTTCGCGTAATATGGCTCGACGTTCTCTCTTAGTTGTAACGGATGTTGTTCGCCCTTTAAAACGTTTTCCATAATTCTCGGGATCCCTAATAAAATTGTTCACAACCTGGTGTGATCGACTTATTTTCTTTGCAGTAGCCCTTGAGGAATACCCTTCTCGATGGAACGCTTTAATTTTTCCAATTTCTTCCATACTTAAGCACTTCTGTCGTCCCATCGTTGCACAATACCCTTAATTACAGATGTTTGTTTATCCGGATACACGTTGTAACTCGACACTCATCCGGTAGCTTACTATTAAATACTGGTCGTATCCAACCGGCGCGGTGCATTTTATATGTATGTGGTACTTACGTCACCCAATGCATAACGTTAGGCACTATTGCGCAATAATGCGTATTATTTGCCATATCATACCATTACAAACTTGCATTGTATTTTTAGTAAATGAATTGTTTTTCAAACCACCGAAAGCTTGCAACAAGTCGGGTGGTCCTATTCATGTTGCGCGGAGTGTATACCGGCTTAGAGAAACAGTCAGTAATACGTAAAGATATCCATAAAGCTTTTAAACCTAATAAACATCGATTGAACAATTCTTTTTAAGAATATATCTTCTATTTATGGTTTTCAAAATAATAGGGAAATTAGGAAGAAGTTACCTAAAAATATTTTAGAAAGTATTGATTCAGAGACGTTAAGAAACATCCAGCAAAATTTTGATTGTGTACATACATACAATATTATACATATATGTATTAAGTTATTATTCTGTTCAATTATAGGAGCGACATGAAAAAAACATCTATTATAATAGCAAACGCGAAGTTCTTATTTCTATTTTTTAAAAAATTTTGTTAGTTTTTACCAATTTTTATAAGAAACATGGAAAATAATTTCGTTTGAAGTTCTACTAATTTGGTTTTAATAGAACGTTTTATTTAAGTTGTAAGAAATATATTAAATATATTTTAGTATATATTCTTCTCAAAGACTTCTTTCTTATGCACATACATACATATTTACACACTGCAAAAGGTTGTTGATGCATTTAGTTATGAATTTTGTTGTTACTATTTGACATTTTGCATTTTACGTAACACTAACAAGATTCCATTGTAAAAACCTATTTTTTCTTGAATTTAATGTTGATTTAATGTATTTGCATGTTTAGCATTTTGTTAGTTCTTAAGATGTGATTTGGCGATTCTAGAAATGTTACAATTACCAATATAGTTCAAACTAAGCGAATATAAACTCTAGGAAGCACTCAAATCTGTATATGACGCAAATATAAACAATTTTGTTTGTTTATGTGCGAAGAGCTTTTAATGTACGAGGGAGCGTTTTTATATTCGCGGAATGGGGGACAAGGATTTCTTCCATACTTAAGCACTTCTGTCGTCCCATCGTTGCACAATACCCTTAATTACAGATGTTTGTTTATCCGGATACACGTTGTAACTCGACACTCATCCGGTAGCTTACTATTAAATACTGGTCGTATCCAACCGGCGCGGTGCATTTTATATGTATGTGGTACTTACGTCACCCAATGCATAACATTAGGCACTATTGCGCAATAATGCGTACTATTTGCCATATCATACCATTACAAACTTGCATTGTATTTTTAGTAAATGAATTGTTTTTCAAACCACCGAAAGCTTGCAACAAGTCGGGTGGTCCTATCCATGTTGCGCGGAGTGTATATTTATATTTGCTATCTTCTTCACTTAAGGCAAAATAAAAATTTCTCCCGAAAATTTCAAATCAGCATTTCTATTCTACAAGAAATATGAATACATATACTCTATTGACTGCGTATAACTTTTAAACTGTCAAAGGATATATTATTATTAAAATAAATTATATAATACTTTATCCAAAGGTAAAAAAATTAATTGTGGCCCCTAGTGACGAACATTTAGAGTAATTTCAAATTTATTTATTGGATTCCCATAGCTCGTTCATCTGAGGTGTGTATTGGAATTTGTATGTACATATATCATGTAATTGACAAGTTTAAATATTTTTGTATATTAGCGCTAATGAAAATTGTTGCTATTACTATTGACTTGCTGTAGTAGCAATTAATGTTTGTAGTTATCAACAATGACACACATATTATTATTTTTATTTCTCTCGATATTTCCCTTTTATTCAAAAATGCTTTATGTAACATTGGGTAGAGTGTTTAGAATACTCCATTTTCAGACTGCCTTGTAACTCATTATTTGTTCAATTGTAAATTTTTTGTCATCCCACTGATCAGACAAAAGTACTATGTATAATTTTTGAATTACTTACTTAGTTAATCATTTAAAGTCTTTTACCCTTATTGAGTGTAAGGAAGGAAGGGGTGGGGGTTAGTTCAGTTAAATTTCTGTTGGTTTTCTTCAACATACTTCCTCCTATTTATTCCTGTCCTGCATCAGCCTTCTCACCTGTTTCTATTATTTTCGTTTAGTTTTATGATTATTTCATGTAGGCTCTCTTTTACGAATCTTTCTTGTAAAACATTTTCACCCATTTCTCTTTCATTATTAAAGCTACCCCTGCTTTTGCTCTTTCATCTTTACTTAGGCTTGACCAGAACATTCAATAGTTTTCATTTAGTTTTATAGTAGCTTGCCCTTTCCTTTTACTTTCTGTAATTCGACAAGATCTAGATTTCTCTCCTTTATTTCATCTATTAGTTCCTCTCCTTTCCTGTGAGGCTTTTGACATTCCATGTTCCTTTTACTAGTGCGTCCTTTCATTACTTTTATGTTACTTTCTCGGCCCTATTTCTATCGATTTTCTTTTCTTCTTTTGTTTCAATCGTTTTTATTCAGCTTTTATTACTTTCCATAGCCATGGTCGTCATCTTTTTTTCCATCCTTAATTTTACATCTTGTCAGCCTCTATGGCGTTCATGCGTATTATCCCTTCCTTCACACCTAATCAGTTTTCACTCTCTCAGTTCCACCTTTTATCATTTATTTGTAATTTTATACATCCTACTCTTATTCTATTTCCCCTACTCTTCTCTTCTTTAGATATTATTCTGATTGTTCTCTGTATAACCCTCTCCTTTTTTGTCATGTCAGAGTCAAAATAAATTCTGTATTCTTTAAATTCTCTCAATTCAATTTCGTTCATTATTATATTAGATTTATCCCACATACTTTCTGTTGTTGTCATAAACATTTTTGGGTTTATTTTCCTTCCTTATGTTATCTTTACTTGAAGGACCAGATCTCTGCTTATGAATGTTTCTAATTGTTCCTTCAATATACTGTTGTTACATTGTTCTATAGGTAAGCCGTTGACTATTACCTTTTTCTTTTTATTTTCTCTTTCCGTATGTTTTTCTGTTCGTGTAGTTTAGTTCTTTTTCCAGTTCTTCATTTTTTTGTTTCAGTTCTTGGATTTGTTTTGTATGATCTCTCTCATTGAACATTTCCCAGTTTCTCGCCATTAACTGTCTCATAATTTCTATCATGGATTCTTCCGTTCCTTTCTCGGTTTGAGTTTCATATTTCTTCGCTGGTGACCTTTTGACCATTTTCCTTTTCTGAATATTCCCTTAGCATCGAGTATTCTTTTGTTTTCTCTTTCTTCTCTGCTGCTCACTATTTCAGATTCTCTTTGTAGCGGTTTATGTGAAAGAAATATATAAAGAAGCCATTAAAGAGAAAAGACGAGGAAAATTGACAAAAGGTGTTCTGCTTTTGCACGACAACGCGCCCGTCCACAAGAGCCGCGTTACGTTAGCTGCCCTGCATAAGGTGGGCTTCGAAATTGTGAATCACCCACCTTACAGCCCAGACCTGGCCCCGAGTGATTATTACCTGTTTCCGAAAATGAAAAAAGAGCTGCGGGGTAAAAAATTTACTGCCGATGATGAAGTCAATGAGGCAGTTTCGGCGTATTTTGCAGATAAAGAGAAATCATTTTTTTATGAGGGTATAAATAAATTAATTGAAAGATGTGAAAAATGTATCCGTCTTGCAGGTGAATATATTGAAAAAGAAAAATAATTTGGTTTTTTTATTTCCACCCCTTGTCCCCCATTCCGCGAATATAAAAACGCTCCCTCGTAAGTCGGCAACGTCGCTATTGTTTTGCTCGACACTTGTTATCGTAGCAGTTCTTCCTTTTTTTTCTTGTTTCTCTTTTTTTTTTCTTTTGTTGTGTTATCTTATCTGTATTCACTGTTTGCTTTCAATTGTAAATAAATACAAATTAATACTACTAACACTGTAACTTAAACCCTATCACTACAACTATCTTGGATATATATCTTAACTATTTGTTAAAGCATAAAGTTACGTACACGTCTGTATCAAGATTAGGCACTGGCCTGATCTTAATTCGGGCGTGTGCGCAACCGACTATAAGTTAACCGATGTACCGACATCGGTTAACTTGTGGTCGTCCGCAAAACGTGTGCGCTCTCTCTGGCGTCCACAATTCAACTTCTTTTTTTTTAATTAAATGGAAGATAAAATCTATTCATTGATTTACCGCTTCGAAAAATAACTTTATTATTAAAACTTCTATTAACAATTAATTACCTTTGACATGTTCAATATTACAATCTGTATGACTTCCATCTTCATAAGGTGATTCTGAAAGAAAAATTTTTTAATACGCGATACCACTCATAAATAGATCGCACAAATGTGAGACAGTTTCCATTAACACCGAGAGAGTCAGAGGGAACAGGTCCTTGCTGCTATTGTCACAAAATTATTTCGCTCGATGTGATGGTATCAGTAATTTTCTAGGTATACATTCATTCGTACAGCTATTTGCTGCATTGCTAACGATTTTGTGGTATTGCATTGTGTGAAGCGGAATAATAACAAACTGTTGTTTCTTGAATTGTGCTAATAAATTATCCAGATGTAAGTATTGGGTTGGCAACTAAGTACTTTCGGTTTTGTAGTATAAAATAAAACACTTTTTTTTAAACAAAGAATAGTTTTTAAATTAATTAAATTATATATTTTCCATTTTGCTCAATGACCTTTTGCCGTCTTTCTTTCACCTGCATGATTCCGCGCTCATAAAATTTCTGGTCCTTATCAGCAAAAAACTGAACCAGGTGCGAGTGAAGGTCATCGTCATTTGTGAAAGTTTTACCATTCAAAGAATTCTACAAACTTCGAAATAAATGGTAATCAGATGGTGCTAGATCAGGGCTGTATGGGGGATGTGGCATCACTTCCCAGCCAAGCACCAATAGTTTCCCACGAGTTGCCAAAGATGTGTGGGGCCTTGCATTATCTTGGTGGAAAACTACACCTTTCCGATTTGACAATTCTGGCCGTTTTTCTTTGATTGCTTCATCCAGTTTTATTAATTGTTGACAGTAAACATCAGAATTGATCGTTTGGTTCCTTGGAAGCAGCTCAAAAAAAACAACACCTTTGTAATCGCACCAAACTGACAGCATGATCTTTTTTGGATGCAATTCAGCTTTCGATGTGGTTTGAGCTGGTTTATCGTGTTTGCTCCGTGATCGTTTTCGAACTGTGTTACTGTACAGTACCCATTTTTCATCACCAGTGATGATTCTTTTTAAGAAAGGGTCGGTTTCATTTCGTCTAAGGTGCATATCGCAAAAGTTGATTCTTTGTGTTAAATGAATTTCTTTCAATTCGTGAGGTACCCTAATATCAAGCTTCTTAACTAGCCCAAGATATTTTAAATGTTTTTCAATTGTTGTGTGCCATACATGTAGCCTCTCCGCAACCTCTCGAACAGTTATATGACGATCCTCTTCAATTATGACTTTGATTTGGTCATCATCAACTTCAGTAGGCCGACCAGAACGTTGCTCATCTTTGAGGGAAAAATCTCCAGAACGAAATTTTTTATACCAATTCTGACACGTGCGCTCTGTTAAGCAATTAGCACCATAAACTTCACATATCTTTTTGTGAGCCGCAGCAGCTTTCTTTCCTTTACGGGAATAAAATAGTAAAATATGTCGAAAATGTTCGTTTCTGCACTCCATTTAAAATTAACCCACAACTAATAGCTTTAATAAAAATCACGCACTACTTGCTTCTGAAGTTATGTCCATGTGACTAATATCACGCGGCAAACGGTAAAGTACAGCACTAACATACGTTATACAAAAAATAAAGCAACGCTCTCTATCAGTAAAAACCGAAAGTACTTAGTTGCCAACCCAATAGTTTAGTAGCAAGTACTAAAAACTGTCCTAGTATTCCGGCACCTTCTCAAACTATTCTTATATGGTATGTATTATGTACTTCAAAATATGCGGAAAGGTTCCGTATACTAGAAAAGTTGCACATTGTATTAAGAAAAAAATCAGATTTTATTAAGCTGAAGCCGATTTCCTGTTATAGCTGCTTCTAGTGATCCGTTAAGTAAATTCAAAGACCGCTTTAACTATGCAAATATTACATCACTGAACGGTTATTCTCTTTACAAAAGAACTTTTTATATAACTACGAACATCCCTTACTGAAAAGAACTATTAATTATTTATAATGGTATATATTGTACGCATATGGTATATGTTTATGCGCCCTACTCATAAGATGGGCAAAATGATAAACCACAAAAATTAAAACATGGACATTGTCGATGCTTTCATTAATGCACTATTTATTTTTCAACGTTGTGTTAACTTAAGTTCGTCCAGAAGTTTATTATAAGTCAAAATTTTAAAATAACTCAATTTTAGCAAGGTATTGTGTTTTACTAGATGTATTTGTAGTTATTTGAGAGTTTTGTTTAGTTATCGGTAATAGTTTAAATCAGGTCCTTAAATGTACTGATTTTGTCTTAGAAAAGATTCATAACTGACCGACATGTAATAATATTAACATAATAACAAGGTTTCTGGCCAGGGTCATCCATTACAATGAATCTTGCTATGACAGCGCAAGACTTTGACCGAGATGGTCAGATGGATGTTATAGATAAATTCCTGATTCCTTTGACCGTGGACTCTGCTGGAAAGCATAGTTATTTCTTGGACTAACTGCGCCAATGCTACTATTATATTAAACAATAGTTACCTGTACAATAGACCTAATTATGCCTACACACTACTAGAGCGTTTGGAGTGGCCCAGCGTTCAAATCTTTGACTTATGAATAAACTCAAAATAATAGAATATTTCCCTTATTCTTTATTGCCATCAATTACCATTGCATACATATGTGGTACATCCATAACTAGGCACCAAATAACTGAAATGATTACATTTAATTTGTATAATTAACATCTCGTTTTAAGTAAAATCAAGATCACCCCATTTGAACGACAAGAAATCGTTATAGTAAACTGTCGTTGTTCTTGACATAGGTTATTAATAATTAGTGCATGTAGTAAGAAAAAGGAAGACCAAAAAAACTTAAACAACTCAGATAATGCACCGCAATACACAAAAACAAAATTTTCTGTTCTGCTGGGCAAATACATATCTTCTAATTATTTATATGTTATATAGCAAACAAAATCAAATTCGATAATTCCTTGTACTCCCTACACAGTGGTGTTTGTTTGTTGGGGTTTACTGCCATTGATTTCCTAAAATATGACATCTAATATTTGTGTAAAATCTTATTAAATGTGTATTTTGGGATCCATCGTTGGAGAAACTGGTGGACGAACAAGCTTTGCACATGATATACTTTAGATATTCTTATTTCAGATTAAGATATAGCATTACTGTTCTGCTGATTTGGAAATGGTATTCAAAACACAAAAAATTACTAAAATATATTGTAATAAATCATGCAGTGGTATATTAGAAAACATTTATAGTTAACTACCTATGCAACGTACATATTCAAGATCTTACTCTTGTGCTTACAAACAAATATTTATTTAAGGATAATATCGCTAATCACGATTATTCCAAAAAATATAGAACTGACTGCTATTACTATTATATTATTCATTAAAGGTAGGTAAAGCTCTCGATGCTTATGAATTTTAAAGTTGTGTTATTCAAGCTCATAACAAGCAATAAAACGATTAATTCAAGTGTGACAAGTGCACAGATTGAACAAATCCATCATTTAGAAGCGTCCGGAGCTCATTAATCGCAAAGAGTGGTATCTTATCACGACAACGCGAAACCACACACAAATTTGATCGCCTATCAAGTATTATTGAATCTTGGAAAGATGGCGAAACGTTATTGAAGGAAACAGACAACATATAATTGATGCCCTTTTTTTACATTAACAAACAACAACCGTCATGACTTTTCCAACAATCTAATATTATATTTTGAAGCATATTATATATCTACTGCAATAAAGTTATTGAAATAAAATTATAGACAATTAGAGTAATATGTATTACCAGATCTTAATACTTAAATAATTATTTTTATAATTCCACTTAACGTAAGTAATTATAACGGGTGTTTTTTCAGAGCTTGAGAACTTTAAATGATAATACAAGACATATTGTTGAAATGAAATTTTTTTTATTATAATCTAGTAGATAATTTCAGGGCATTTTTTTAAAATATGATTTCCGGCATATGTCCAATTTTTGACTACTTTTTCCAATAAATCTGACCGTATGGCGGCAATGCTGGCTTGAATATTGGCTTCCAATGCTTCAAGAATTGCTGGTTTGTCAGCATAAACCAATGAATTAACATAGCTCCATGAAAGGTAATCCAGAGGTGTTAAATCGGGGGGCCGTGTACAGGACCACTTTTGGAAATAAAGTTGTCACCAAATTGATTTTGCAATAAATCGATTCTTAAGCGCTCTGTATGGCAAGTTGCGCCGTCTTGTTGGAACCAAATGTCGTCGATGTTTAGCTGATTAATTTTTGGAAACAATAATTTTGTCAGCATGGCTCGATAGCGCTCTCCATTCACCATAACCGCAGCTCCTTCCTCATTTCGAAAGAAATAAGGACCGATGATGCCGCCAGTGTGTAAACCGCATTAAACAGTCAATTTTACCATTAAAATTGACTGTTTAATACATTACATCCATATGTAATGGTGATTCTTTAACGGTTTGAGGATTGTCTTCGCTCCAAATACGGCAATTTTGCTTATTGACGTAGCCATTTAACCAGAAATGAGCTGCATCACTAAACACAATTCTTTGATAAAAATGCGTATCTAGGCCAGTTTCAAATGAGCCCAGTCAGCAAAAATGCGACGCATACGATAATCGTTTGGCTTCAATTCTTGCACGAGCTGTATTTTATAGGCACGTAAGCCAAGATCCTTACGTAAAATTTTCCACGTAGTCGAAGGACAAAGGACAACAAGTTGAAAACGACGACGAATCGACATTTCGGCGTCTTCTTTAATACTTCGCGCTGCAGCAGCAATATTCTCTTCGGTACGCACATTTAGTTGTCTTGTTGAGGGCTTTGAATCGAGAAGAGTAAAATTAGTACGAAAACGATCAATAACTGCACGAATGCTTGCTCACTAGGCCGATTATGTTGACCGTAAAATGGATGAAGTGCTCTATGAACTTCGCGAACAGATTTATTTTTGTCAATGTAAATTTCCACAATTTGGAAGCTTTGTTCTGGCGTTAAACGATTCATGATGACTTGCAAAGCTTTACTGAACAGAAATGTCAACACAGTTTCACATTATCAGCTCCACAAACCGTAGTTATCGGTATCGATAGTTCTCATGCAGCTTAAAAAACACCCAATATTATACAATTCTTCAAGATAATCTTTTCTCAATGCATAAGAAAATTAGGTATTCCTATACATGTATCAAATAAAATTTACTTACTTGAAGCTAAATTTTAACACATACGTGATGTATATATTCGTGGTATTAAGTGACAATGTTGGAAGTTTATGGATGAAATTTTAATGGTGCAATCAATCAATTATTGGTATTTAATTCCAATTAACCGAGTACATTATCTACGTGTAAGAAGTGTATTTTTTTATTTCCTTGTTTGTCTACTTTTTTTGTCGGAAAGTCAGTCAGAATTAATGGTAAAAATATTTTTAATTATAATTATAATATATAAACATATTAATGTACAATATTGACCTAATCAATAACAAATACAAGGCGTGTTTTTTAAATATGACCGCTTCACCGCTGCAGTTGTCGTGCCTTTCATGCGCGTGGTGTATCTACATTTGTTGGTTAGTCACAGATGCCAGTACCAAAGCATTCATTTGTGTTTATGTTTCTTTGTACGTACTTAAAATGCCTCAAACAATTGTAAATCCTGCCGATTGTGAAATACGCGCTATAATTCGTTTTCTGCATGCAAAAGGCATGAAAGCAGTCAAAATTCATTAGCGGATTAATGAAGTACATGGAGAAAACACTATGAGGGAGAGAATGGTATGCAAATTAATCAGGGCATTTAAAGATGAGCGTACTAAATTCATGATGAGCGTAGGGGGCGACCATTGGTCATTACTGAAAACTGTGCAGAAAATTGATGTAAAAGTTCAAGAAAATAGACGCTTTAGGATTGCGTCATTATTTGGTATGTTTCCGCAAGTTACAAGTGTATACTTCATGAAATTTTGGCAAAACACTTAAAATATCGGAAATTGTTCTAACTCTGTGTACCAAAAATGTTGAATGAACCGAAATCGTGTAGCCTTTGACCTTCCTTGAGCGATATCATGATAAAGGTGATGAGTTATTAAACCAAATTGTCACTGGCTACGAAACATGGTTGACTCATGCGACACCGGAATCAAAACAACAATCCTTGGAATAGAGACATCCAACATCGCTCAAGAAAGTGAAGTTTAAGCAAACAATTTCAGCATGCAAAATCAATGTGCACTTTGTTCTGGGGGTAGACAGAGGCTGTTTCTTGTTGTTTTTTACCTCAAGGTGTAATCCACGCACCCATTGCATCATAAGGCTGGGAATATAATACCTTCCGTATCTAGCGCTCAGTAACTACCACTTGTTCCTTCATTTGCAAAGGCATCTATGCGGTCAGCACCACGCAGATGACACGAAAATGGCCATGCTGCAGTGGTTGGTAAATCAGTGGCAGATGGAGTTCAGAAGTCTATTGTACGATATGATAAGTGCCTTAATATTAGCGATAATTATGTTAAAAGTAAATTAATGTCCAGGCTTTCTCATAAAAAATGAAATTTTTGAAAAAATTGCACTTATGTTCTTTTTATATCATTAACAATATTATCACTTAATATAGTTTATTTTATAACAAAATATATAAAAAATATACTTAAATATGCAACTATATTTAAAATAGATTAGATACTGCAAAAAAAATCATTTCCTAAATTCCAAATAGAAAAATGATTCTGAATCTCAAAGTGAATCTCAAAGTGAAACACATCTCTCACCCAACAACCACTGGGTTCCAACATCGCCAATTTCTCACAATATTCTGAGGATATTTTTGGCCATTCTTCCCTTAGTGCAGTTTCAAGTTGCTTTTTATTGGAAATTTTGTACTGCCGTGACACTCTGCGGCTATGTTTCAATTACTTCTAGATAATTATAAAGCAACCAAAGTTTACCTTTTTCAACCCTATTCTTAGGGCCATTATCTTGGTAAAATTTAAATGGTCTCTTTATTCTAAGTTTCTCGGCGCTTTGTTTCAAATGCTGTTTTAAAATATCTGCATATATATTTTGATTCATTGTATCTTCAATGATGTATAAGTTTCCAGGACCTTTGCCAATTATGCAACCTTAATTTTGGATAGGTTGTACATATTAATCCAAAAAGTAACGTTTGTGCATTGATACTTCCATTAAAATAAATTTTGTTTATTTATTTTTATATAAAAGATAAAAAGATTAATATTGTTGACAAACTACTACATTCACAACTGTTTATGTTTCATTTTTATGGTAAGTTACATTTTTAAGCTATGTTCCGCGTTTAAGCGGGATATTTGAAACACTCCTTATTCTGAGATAAGGTATAGTATTTTAAATGAATAGATCCCAATATCACTTTTACTATGATGATAAAGTTTCACTTTAGCTTTTAAAGATATTTTTGTGTTTAAAAGGAAAACCTATTTTTAATTTCATTTTATGGAATACTTATTGAGACATACCTGCAACTTCACAAAGTTCCTCATGGCGCTAAAACAAATCACTATTTGCTAATTACTTGAAGTTACATTTTTTTTTCTATTTACTTAATAAATAGTCAAAAATTAAAGGTTTCTATGAATAATTTTAGATAAAAAGTAATAGTAGCGCATGAGGTACTACTTGTTGTTTCTCGTTGATATACAATATCCAAGCCAACATGTATGGATACAGATCGAACATCACAGGTTTTTATTTTCCTACTTTCCTTATTTCCTACTGCCTAATAAATCCGCCCATGCCACAGTTTTGTCTACATATACTTTTGATAATAGGTAATCTGCAACCTTTTCAGGTCCATTGTTGTCCTCATGTCTGTCTAGCATCTCTGGGCTTCTGTTGTTCTTAATGACCTTAATCAATTTCCTCTTGCTCTCTACGTAATCTTGACCATGTTTCACCAGCTTTTGCACCTTAGCTTCATATATCCTTCCTATGTCGTATTGACCTTCGTAGGTTCATATATCTTTATCTGTGATTAACCTTGGTGTCCTGATGTTTTTTCCTATGAAAGAGTCTTGCCTAACAATTTTAGAACCTCTTACATGTTCTTTTCTATTTTTCTTTCTCTTTTTATTTTTGTGTTTCCCTATGTACATTTTCTATTCTACGAGTAATAAAAAGAACAACTTTCCAACCGATCAGGGTTCCGCTTAACCGAATAAGGCTAAACACAAGGAAATTTCGCCTGGTGTCCCCATAAAAACAACAACCAGCATATCCCTGCAACCATGCAATTTTCGGCATGATACTAAGGTATCATGCAAGTTAAACTCAAACTAAGGTATAAGACCTTAGTTTGAGTTTAACTCGTATACATCAAGAATACTAATTCCCGTAGTCATATACTAACTGTGAGCCTCTGAGGGGGACCAAATTACTTTATATAATTTCATGCAAAACATTTAAATCCAAATAATTGATAATATTTCAGTATGTGACAACGAATTATAAATTTTACACAAGTTTTCCCATCAATTCTATAATTACATGCACTTGAACTAAGCTTATAAAGAATGTTTCAGATTTGACATCAGAGATAAAAAATAAACTAATAGAACGGCGGAAATCGGATCTAATTTAAAAATTGTTCCAATGTTGATTAATGACATACGATCTAAATATATATAAAAGTAATCCTTAGCGAAAATATGTGCTTCTAATTATCTTGCAATGTAGGTGATTAGATTTTTGATAGGCGCGCTAGAACGTATATAAACTGCGCAGTCGTGAATAGAAATTCAGTTGTACATGAGAAAATAAAGGTATATCGTGGACTTCCAGTAAGCGTCAGAGTGAGGTAAACGTGTGAGTTGTGTAGTTGACCATTATTTTGAGCTTCAACAGTGAGTTAGACTATTACACAGTTGCGATGCCATCTGAGAAGTCTATCTACTTGCCTGACAAAACGATATCTAAAAATGCGTATGTTTCATCATTCGCCGAGTATAAAGAAATGCATAGCAAATCAATCGATAATCCTGAGGAGTTTTGGTCTGAAATCGCTAAACAATTTCATTGGGAAACCCCATTTAAATACGATAATTTTTTTCGTTACAATTTTGATATAAGAAAAGGACCTATTTATACGAAATGGTTTGACGGTGCAACAACTAATATATGCTACAATGTTTTAGACAGGAATATTAGAAATGGACATGGGGACAAAATTGCTTTTTATTGGTTAGTAAATGTGAACTTGTACAGTGAGTCTGTGCGAGAAATTCCGGTCGATAAAATGCATTAAATTCATATGTTATCCGCAAAGATAGTTTTTATTAAATGCCATAATTAACTACCATTAGATAATAATATTTATTCATGATCTTGAAACAAATTAATGTGAATTACATAAGAAGTATGTACAGTATAATGTTTCGTGAATCGTTGGCGCGCAAATCGATTCGAAATGCTTACATGCTATTGGTCTGCAAATCACACCACATGGTATGATTCTAAAAGACGTTCTATAGGAAACACGGGACTACTTTTTGCGTCACGATATATCGACGAAAAGCGGTCTACCGAATCAATTGTTTTGTATACTTTGTTTTATGACGAATAGTAATTTCCTTAAAATATCTTTTTTAGCACCACGCTTTCAATAATACTAATATTTAATGTTAATTTACAAATCTAGACATCAACATATAATATATGCACGAGAATGATGTAGGTGAAATTAAAATTATAATTGCTGTAATTAAATAAGGAGGCTCATGCATATTTACATAGATCCTTGTACATTTTTTATTTTAATTGTTCCGGAAATAAAACTAAGTATTTTTATTATACGCAATGAAATGAACACATGAAATGTATTTTCCTCTACTAAACAGAATATTTTTATAAGTTGCTATTAAAGTTTTTGTTATAAATAATAATTTAACGAAGTTAATAATTTTTAAATTTACTTTAATAAAAAATTAGAATACATAAGATATTGTTTTCGGTAAAAAGTTTTTTGAAAAAATCTTAAAAATAAATTTATATTTTATTTCTTAGCATTCTATTTATTTGTATATGTATATACATAGTTGAGTAATTTACATTTCCTATACCAACTTCCTCCTAATAACGTGCTTTATAACAGTTTCCATTATATATTATTGCGTGTAACATTCTTTCGATCATTTATTTTTGCTAATGCTTGTTTAAAAACTTTTATTACTATGTAAAAATATTTCTCATCAACAATTAAAGTTAGGGCACATAGTGGAGTAACTAAAACAGTACAGGAGTTTTTTAATTTCTCATTACTACCTATATATTTTATTTTGCAGTTATGCATTCGTATGCATTCAAACATTGAGTAATTTTTATAGTTTTTTATGCATTTTATTGCATATATATGCATATGAAATGAATGTATATTGAAAAATAGATACAGAGTAATTAATACTAAGCAATGGGCTTAGATATAGTTTATAAGTTTATAATAGGCAACATTTTTATGGAAACTGAATCCTGAGACATTTACAGTGTTATAAACACGATGTTAAGAACATGTATGTATGTATGGTATATTGAATAGTTTTTATTTATTTCTTACATTATTTACTACTCCACCGAAAAAACTTAAGGTTTCGTTCTATTTTTTGATTACATCACTGATTGAAAGTTTCCAAGCAATATTTTCAATAATAATATTATTCTGTCTTCAACTTTCTATATTTAAATAAATTATCCATAATTATCATAAATAACAGTTACTACTAAAATTTAATACTTGGATAATTTAGTTAATTTTAATTAATTTAGTTTAACAAGAGTGAGTCAATTAAAATTTCAAAAAATGTGAGGTCGAATTATCAAATACACACGGAATCTATTAAATATCGAATAATTGCTTTCAGCATTTTTTCCAACTTCAGGTGGGATACAAATTTTTTACAATTTTTCATTAAATTTTAAACTTACTTCAAATATAATATATTGACAATCGCCACGAAAATTTCCAAATTTTAAAATTACTATTGTTTATGTAAAAAAGGTCATAACAAATACGAATTAAAAAAATAAAGTTGAAGAACTTATGTTATAAGGCACCTATGGCATTCGTCCAAAAGAGTTCTTTAGACTTGTTTTATTACTTACGGCGCACGTTATTTTAATATACTACTTCAGTATTGAAATTTCATCTTCTTCTGAATCTCTTAAAATATATTATGGTAAAGTTATTAAAACAAATGAAATTTTTTATGCATTCTTAATGTATAATTTTTTTAACAAATTAAAATAATTTGCTATTATGCAAGAGTAGTTCTAAGATATGATGATGAGAACATGCAAACAAAGTACATTAATTATTCTGGTACGTAGACTTCCGCGGTCGTGGTCCATACTAATCTTCTTCTGGGCTTCCGGGCTGGAACCGCGCCACTGGTATAACTGCCAACGTTTCGTCAGTTTCAGTGCAACAAACAGTAGCAGTAGTTGAGTCCTGAAGATGTCCCATACGAGTGGGTACGAAACGTCGGCAGTTATACCAGTGACGCGGTTCCAGCCCGGAAGCCCAGTAGAAGATAGTACATTAATTATTCATTTGTTAAACACACAACAACTAAATACTTTTAACATTTTAAATATAATTTGTAAAACAAACGATATTATAAAATAGGACTTTCGTAATCTTGTTTTAATTTAAAACTTAATATACCGTGAATTTATTTTATAATGCAACATGCACATACATACACTAGTTGCTAGAGTAACGTAATAATGAAATGACAGCAATGTATTTTAACGTGTATTTTATTTTGCAACATAGGATATAAAAATAAGTTACTCTATTTTTGAGGTATGTCTAGTGTAGAAGAAAAACTGTTATTAGTGAACTGGTATAACACGAATATGAGTTTGAGGAGAGTAGCAGATTTGTTTCAAATTACATATCCTGACCGTCCAAGACCGAGTCCAACTACAATAAGTAGGTTAGTACAGAAGTATAAAAATAATGGATGCATCGTTCCTAATCATAAAAAAAAAGAATAGGCCAAGATATGTTATTACTGACGTCAAAAGAGATGAAATTTTACAAACAATCGAAAATAATAATATGCTCTCCACAAGAGCTTTAGCACAAACTACAAATGTAAGCAAATCTTCCGTGCATAAACTACTAAAACGAGAACATTTTAAGTCGTATCATTTTCAAAACCATCAGGAACTAATTGCGAATGATGCAGAAAGAAGAAGTAACTTTTGTGAAATCATGTTGGATAAGCTTCATAATGATGATACTTTACTACGCAGAATTTGCTTTACAGATGAAGCAACATTTTATGTAAATGGTGAAGTAAATTCACAGAACTGCCGCTACTGGAGTAGACAAAATTTGCATAGATATCATATCACAAGGACTCAGCGGCCACAGAAAGTCAATGTTTGGGCTGGGTTGATTGGACACCATATTGTAGGACCGTTTTTTATTGAGGGTACTCTTACAGGAGAAAAATATTTAGAATTGCTTGAGTACAGAGTTATGCCAGCCCTCCACGCTATAAATATTGATGGTGAGATTTGGTACCAGCATGATGGCGCGTCGGCACATAATTCTCATATGGTTAGAACATTTTTCAACCAAAGATTTCCAAACCGTTGGATAGGCCGTGGAGGAGAAGTAGAATGGTCCGCAAGGTCACCAGACCTGTCTCCAAACGATTTCTTTCTTTGGTCATGTATCAGAAATAAAGTTTTTCATGGAGAACCTCCAAACAATATTGACCAATTAAAAAATAGAATACGAGTTGCTGCAAGAGAAATAACTCCAGAGCAGATACAAAATACAATAAATGAATTCTACAATCGCTTAGGATACTGTCTGGCCGTCAATGGTGACATTTTTGAAAATTTGTTAAATTAGTTTTTAAATTTTGTTCAACTACTGTATTTCACATTCTATGTTGCAAAATAAAATACACGCTAAAATACATTGCTGTCATTTCATTATTACGTTACTCTAGCAACTAGTGTATGTACGTATGTGCATGTTGCATTATAAAATATATTCACGGTAGAATGCGGAAAGCTAGCCTAATTTTGTAATTACATTTATTTTTATTTTTAGTAGGGTGATTTTCGATCATATGTATTTATAATCGACTTTGTTTAAGCGAATGCTGGTTTGAAATAAATTATTAGTGTATTTAAAAGACCTTTTTGCTCAATTCATTTTTTTCTTTTGACTTAATTACCATTTTTCAATTATTATATCATTCTAATTTGTCTTTTTATTTATTTTGAATGGAATGCTCAAGGAAACAAAAGTTATAAATAGAAAATATTTGATGTATTTTATAAATTCTCAACTTATCTTTCTAGTCGAAACCTCTAGTATAGAAATGTTCATTAACGCAGAAAAAATGTTTTCATAATTTTAGAAATTATATTTAAGGCAATTATTTTAATTTCTATGTTTGTTTAAGATACTTTTTGGTGACAGCTATTCTGAAATATATGTTCTTTACAAATGTCAATTGTTTTAATGAAAACTTTTACATTAAATTACTTTGCAGTATGAGTTTGTAATTAAGGTATTACAAATATTCACAAGAGAATGGTTAAACTATGTCATTAAAAATGTATTTATTCAATTACTAAGCATAAGGTACAAAGATCATATATACACTTATAATACGGAATGTCATCTGTTAAAATGGTAATTATATTATATGGTAACTACACATATTCATATTTATGTACGTTGCGTCAGGCTTTTGTGAATGACTGTGTAAAATAATCTATTCTTAAATCAAAACTTATCTTTTTCGCAAATCGAATACTGAAAGAAAGTTTCATGAATATGTACGATTCAAAATTGTACTAGACACCACAAATAATTACGTAACAGTATTTTGTTACTTAATCATAAAATATATATGAAAATTTTTAGATAAAAATAATACAGTAAAAGCACATTTATTGCATATATCCATATATACGAGGTTCATGGTTACAAACGTATTTTTGCTGTATGTTATTTTATCTTTAGATATGATATTTTTCGACAGAAAAATCGTTATTTATAACAAGTCTACTTTTTTTATGAACATTAATTAAGGATTTAAAGTATGCCCAGCAATTACAACACTATTTATACGAGCTAGGTATAAAGCTATATTTCTGAAATAGTAATTAGAAACCAAAGTAGATTTTGTAGCACAAAAAAAATTGGTATCGATATTCTTAATTAACAAACGTTAATTTTTTAATTAATTTTGATATTTTCTATAAAACATTAAATTAATTAAAAAAATATAATATAAAAATTTATATGATTTTTTATTTGATATCTATGAGACGCGTTAAATTATAATAACTAAGCAGTATATTCTTCAAGAATAATACATTCTGGGACTAAATGTACAGTTAAAAAATTAATGAAGTTTAATCGGTGTAAAAATACCTTTGTACTGAAAATATTTAGTATTGTCGAGGGTATAAATTTTAGCTACAACCACGGAATAAAAAAACAAACTTTTTAACTAAAGATTCTATACTGAGCCTTCTAATGACCTTCTAATTGATAAATGCACAGTTCACAAATCCGAAGGTCTACCGATACGAATTCTAAAAATTCTGGTACATACATATTGCATATTTTCTGGGCCCCGACATTGCTTAAGCTGTTATAAAATAAATATAAGCATTAACAACAGGCATAAATCACTAACACTACTGCGAGTACAACGGCAATAGTTATGCTATAACTAACTAAAAGGACTCTTAAATATCGTGTTAGGGGTAACTATGAGTATAAAATATTACATTTTCGAACATATATTTGTAAAATATTATCAATGCATTATTTATTATTAGTTAACCTAAGAATTTTGTGAAATTATTTATTAGTTTATATAAATTATTTTACTTGTTTACGAATTTATACCTGTTTTTTTCTTTACTTTTGACCATTGTGCGTTACGTATCCAGTCAATAACTTACACCTTTGTTCTACCTTGTTACGCAATACATACTCTTTTACGATTCAAGTTATTTAATATTGAAAGTATGGTCAATACTTCTTCATGCTTAAATACCATGAATTCGGTCTCTGTTTCTATGAGTATTAGGCGAAAATACAATAATGGTTTCCTAAATTTAAAAAACAGAAATTTAGAAAACGCGAATTATTAAATACATGGCATTTATTAAAAATTTAAAAATAAATCGATTCTCGAAAAGAATATTAAAGGTCACTTAAAATATTACAATTTAACGTAATATATTGCTATAACAACAAAATTTATTAATATCAATAAATTGCTACAATAATCAATATAAATGACTTGCTTAAATAAATTGTAATTTAAATATATTATTGTTATTTATTTTTTAGGGAAGGCAATCATCCAGATGACTATAGCCGTCTTACCTATAAAAACCTACTAACAGAAGTTTGTAAATTTGCGAACGTATTAAAGAGTAAAGGAATAAAAAAGGGCGATAGAGTTGCAATTTATATGCCCATGATACTTGAATCTATTGTAACAGTATTGGCCTGTGCTCGAATTGGCGCTGTACATTCAATAGTGGTTAGTACAATATAAAAGTAATAATACGTATGTATAAAATTATGTGATTTACATTTAAATACAATGTTGAAAACTCCATTGTTTTAGTATATTATATACTATTGTTTTAGTATATTATTCGTCTTTACATACAAAAAAACTATTTACATATGTACATTATTGTACTATAACAGAGATAATAGTTTGCAGGTTATTCTGCCGATTCGTTTGCTGAGAGAATAGTAGATTGCGAAGCAAAAATTATTGTTACTGCTGATGGAGTATGGAGAGGAGAGAAATTTTTAGGCTTAAAATCTCTCTGTGATCAAGCAATGGAAAAATGTTCAGCTAACGGACATAATGTTGAATGCTGCATTGTTGTTTCTCAATTGTCCAGAGTTACGTCCCCAAATAAAGCACAAAATCAGACTAAAAAGGTAATTAATATTTTTATAAATTGCTGTACAAGCATATGTTAAAACTAATGTATAAAATTTAAAAAATATTCGTTTCTAAACTTTCTCTATTTTCTATTACTTCGGTTCTTACAAAAATTAAATTTTAGAGACCTAAAATAACTAATAATTAAATTTAAATATAAAAGTGATTAATTGAAAATTTGTTAATTTACAAATACAATTATATTGAACATTGATCTAATCTTCCCACGATATACACAGTCTGTCTCAGAGAAAACGGATCATTTATAAAATAAAAACAAAAGCTTACTATTTTGATAAAATTCATTTATTTTATTCAAAGTAGTCGCCTTGGCCTTGAATACAACGTTTTGCACAGTCGCTTAACATGTCGAGTGAATCTTTCATCGGCAAATGTAGTTTGGAGAATAGATAGAAATCACAGGGGGCTAAATCCTGTGAACACCAAAATAATATACAGCATTGGCTGTTTGACTAGTTGGTACAAACTCTTTGTGGACTATGCCTTTCAAATCATAAAAAAGAATCAACATTGTCTTCTCTTTTAATTTTTCCAAACGGCTTTTTTTCGGTCTTTCTTCGCTTGGATGCTTCCATTCAGAGGTTTGACGCTTGGTTTCTGGATCATATTGAAAACACCACGTCTCATCGCCAGTTACAATAGAATACCTCAAGTCTTCGTTCTTTTTTGAGCCTTTAATCAAGTCTGTACAATGTTGAATTCAGTTAGCTTGTGTTGTACAAAACTTGCACAAATCTTTCTCAGTCCCAAATGCTGTGCCAAAATGCGATGAATTGAATGTTTGGAAATATTAGTTCCATTCCCACGTATCGCAATGAGGATTTCGGCTTATTTCAGATTTTTTTTGCACCAGGTGTTCGTCGTCATTTATGTCCGTACGACCGTCTTTAAACCTTTTTAACCACTCATACACACTCGTACGCGATAAACACGTATCACCATACACTTGTTTCAAATTAAACGTTTCAGTAAACGATTTACCGAGTTTAAAACAAAACTTGATATTTGTTCTTTTTTCAAAATTCATTTTTCGACCAATGCCAAATACACACTGTTTCTTTATGCGCAATTTCTCTGCTTCTAATGATGCAAATGTCATGGTATTTTGACATAACATTGGTGAAAGATCTACCTTACCGACGCATATTTTTTTAAATAGATGGCGCCACTAAGAATTACTATTTTAAAAAAGTTCCGTTTTCTCTGCAGCAAACTATGTCGGATGGAGCACTCCAATATCTAGGTAATATCTATTAAGTACCATATAAAAACTTTATTTCATGCAAACTATTGGGTCTGGGAAAAAGTTCGTGGCGTTTTTCCCGATAGATGGCATTGGTTGCCGATAACTAAAGAACAACAAGTCACAGCGACACCACCGACGGCTCGTTTTTTAGATGACCTTCCGAACGTTAGTTTGAGCGTAGAAACATTGTAATCGGTGCAGTGGTTGGAAAATTATTCGCACTTGAAAATGGAGAAGAATAATGAGAAATTTCGCTATATTCTGCAATATTATTATGATAAGGGGAAGAACGCTGCGCAGGCTTGTGATAAAATTTGTGCTGTGTACGGTGAAGGTACTTTATCGAAATCTGTTGCGCGGAAATGGTTCGCTCGCTTTCGTTCTTGAAATTTCAATGTGAAAGATGAGTCACGCTCCGGTCGTCCAATCACTGAAAAATCTGATGAAATTCTTGAAAAAGTCCAACAAGATAAGCATATCAGCAGTGTCGATATTGGCATGGAGCTAGGCATTGACCACAAAACTGTTTTGAACCATTTACACAAAGCTGGTTACAAAAAAAAGCTTGACGTATGGGTTCCTCATGAGTTGAGCGTGAAAAACATGATGGACCGAATTAACATCTGCGATGCGCTGCTGAAACGGAATGAAATCGAGCCGTTTCTGAAACGTTTAATAACCGGAGATGAAAAATGGATTACGTACGATAATCGGAAGCGTAAAAGATCGTGGATAAAGGATGGTGAGCCGTCACAAGCGTTCGCTAAGCCAACATTGACGCCAAAAAAAGTGATGCTGTGTGTATGGTGGGACTGGAGGGGAATCGTCCACTACGAGCTACTTCCAACTGGTCAGACGATTGATTCTCAACTCTACTGTGCACAACTAGAGAGATTACGCCAGGCGATTGAAAGAAAACGGCCCGAATTGATTAATAGAAAAGGTGTTGTCTTCCATCATGACAACGCCCGACCACACACTTCTTTGATGACCCGTCAAAAATTGAGAGAGTTTGGTTGGGAAGTTTTGATGCACCCACCTTACAGTCCGGATATAGCACCCTCTGACTATCATCTGTTTCGATCTCTGCAGAACTCTCTCAATGGAATTAAGTTGGTTTCAAAAGAAGCCTGTGAAAACTACTTGATTCAGTTTTTCGACCAGAAACCACAGAAGTTTTTCACCGATGGGATCATGGATCTACCAAAAAAATGGCGAAACATTGTCGATAATAATGGAGCATATTCGGTTTAAATGAATTCGTTCACGCGCCATGCGGGGACCAGTTGAATTTTACTGAAAAAACGCCACGAACTTTTTCCCAGACCCAATATATTTATAGGTAATCTGAAACAGAAATTCAATTATGTTACGAAATATTTTGTTAGCTAGAAAATTTATATTTCTATACCCATAAATATTGCTACAATATTGCTACTTTTCGTTCTTTAACGGCTCTAACGATTTTGTTTAAATTTTATAAAAAAATAGGCTATAGAACAGTCTGATGTATTATAAATTTTTTTATTTGTGTAATTTACATTTATATGTATCTATATTCGAATAGTGTTTAATATAATATATAGTTTGTTCTGTGGAACAAGTGATTTTTCAATTTGAAGGAAAATTGCTATGAATGCCTTAACCGATCGGGCAAATATTTGGAAAAGAATAAATTAATCTGAACTTTGAATATAAATGTAGATATACTAACTGGGCAATGCTAAGAAATAATTAACTTGATTCTAAGCTAAGACTATTTTTTAGTATTACGCAGTATGAATTATACTCGTATTTTCCCAAAACTTCAACTTTACCTGTTACAACTGCATAAGCGTATCCTTTCTTTTGACTATATCGGATGAAGTGAATCCAATAGTATTATTTGGACAAATGTGTCACTGTTTATCTCAAATTGTCAGGAACATGGATCAAATTCAATTTTCACTTTACCCACACGTTACCATCCAATTGACAAATATTAAACGAATTTTAACAAAAGCCACCAATGTTATTGTGCTTACGATAATAATTTTTTAACTTACGAGGGCCAGTAATGATCCTAGACGAGAAAGCAGTTTTTGGTAAAACATTCTTTTATTTTTCTAAATATTTTCCTTGTAAATTTTTATATTTAGTCCATCGATATTCATGTCTTTTATTCTTTTAAGAAAGTAAGCTTCATTAAGCTATTCGAAATATGCGTTAGCTCTAGCGACTACATATCTAGTGAAGAAACTAGATGCGGAAGCAGTTAAATATAGTTCATATTGAAGTAATCGAAGTGGGCACGTGCATTGTCATAAAGAAAAGGCATTCCTTTCTTCTTATTGCATTGTGTAGTTTCTAAAAGGATGCATATTATTTTACCTTTTTGAATACAATCGATAAGAATCCTACTGTAGTCCCAAAAGATTGTAGCCGTAACCTTTTCAGCCGAATGTACGGTTTGTCTTCTAAGTATGTGTGACAGTCACATTGCATTGTTTCGATTATCGCTTAATTTCTGGTGTATGGTAATGGTTATTCGCCGCCAAAAGCCTTTCGGATAATATCCTAACTTTGCTAAGTTGAGAACTGAAATGCGTTCTAGTTTATGTTTGTAGTCCACAATTGTGACAATTCATTATATAAATTGAAACCACTAAATTATAGTACACATATAAAATGTATAGAGCCTCGCCTACTTTGCATAGGTTTATTCGACTAAAATCATGTACTTTTCAAAAATTTCTAAAATATATACATACATCTTTCAAGCGTCCACAGCGTTATTCACCAAATATACTTGTTCGTCCTTCTTTAGATTCAGATATCCAGCGTCTTATGGTTACAATTGATGAATGTTAGCTGTTCATTAAAAACATGACCTTAATGTTCCAAAACAAGCTAAAAACAACTTTATACTCCAATAGTAAACATCTTTATGTGACTAAATTCAATCTACTTCCCATATTATAATAATGTATTGTGATTTTGCTTCTGCCTAATCATTGTCTTTATACGATTTGCCTTCGTGATGCCAATTTACTACCATTATTCTTAACTTTTTGTTGTTTCTGACTATTTCGGCCTATTACAATGACCGAATATCAAAATACTACCATAGGTTCAGTAAACGATAACTAAATGTGCTATTCATTTTTACTATTCAGAGATTTCTCCAGTATTCCTGAGAAAACCAATATTAAGTGTAGTACGAATATTTGTAATTGTAACAAAGACAGTTACTATAAAAGCGTTTAAATAATTACTAGCCGATTTTTAACTATAAACAATACTAACAATATTCGCATTGTTTGCAAAACATAAATTTGTGGAGACAAACCTTTCTAGTCATTTAACATATTCATTATTATGTTATTTGGAGATAAAAAATTAGCAATTAGTTATCGTTTTTCTATAAAAATTTACTTTTCTAATGCGTTATTTTCATATTGTTTTGTTTTTTTAATTGTTACACACTCTTCCTTAGAATTTTGTACGTATCTTGAAAAATTAGCGCACACACTTTTAAAAGAGTTTCGAAATTAACACTGAACCTCATTTGCAATAATCATAAATACATTTTACATCCACTTATTTAAACTAAATCATTTAATATTTACGAAAATTATCGTATTTATTCCCATTACAGTTGTCATTGTTTTTTTGCTAATCTATTTCAAGCATAGGCATTCAAAATCAATGAGCACAATTCAAAATAATACGTATCCTTACGATTCAATTTTAATTACAATTGCATCCTGGATTTCCATTCATAAAAACATACATATGTCCAAAAGTAAACCAAATCTCGACCATCAGTGACAATGGATAAATACTCCACATATTTATTCATTCTACAACATACGTACGAAGATTATAAAGTAATATTCGTGCCATTGTTCCTAAATAAATGATAGTCCGTAATAGTGCAAAACAATTGCATTTTAATTTTGTTATTCAAATTTATTCACACCATATTAACAATATTTGCTTTTGCAATATACAGAAATGTAATATTCTACGATTTCATTAATCCATTAAATTATTACGCATTTATTTTTCAACATAATTCTCTTCCAAATCTATACTCTTTTCCATTTTTTTAAACCCTCTTAGTAATCTTTTGGAAGACTGCTAAAATAGGCATTTGTTGCGGATATTACCTCCTCATCCCGAAGCTCTTTCCACCAAGCCATTGTTTCCAGTTTGAGAACAAAAAGAAAGTCACTCGGAGCTAGATCTGGTGAATATGATGGATGAGGCAGTAGTTCGTATCCTAATTTGAGAAATATAGCAGATGAATAAGAGGGCGCGTTATCTTCCTGGAAAAGACTTCGGTATCGAAACGTGTTAGTACATCAGCATAATGCTGGCTAGTTATTATACTTCTCTTCTATAAATAGTCAATAAAGATTATGCCTTCGAAAATTAAAAAAATCGTGACCATAATCTTATTGGCCGAAGAAATGGTTTTTGCCTTCTTCGGAGCACGTATCACCTACGTGATATATCGACGAAAAAATTCTCTTGGATTTCGCTTGAACTTAGCCATCCAGTAATTTGAAATTGCAACCGAGTTCGCAGCAGGAGGAGATATTTAGGGCAATAGCTATCTCTCATGCTTTTATGCGACGGTCGCTCTTTACAATGGTATAGGCTTTTTAAATTATTTCTGGAGAATTATAATAATGATGGCCGCCATCGTTCAACATCTTCAGTGCTGACTTGACCACTTTTGACAACATTAAGCAACAACAGTCAACCACTTACAAATCATTCCACGAGAAGAAATTGATTCACTATAATATTAATAAAATTTTTGTTCAGTTTCTTTGATGGTTTCTCTACGTAAAAATAATATTTAATTAATACAACAAATTTTCTTTATCTAATGCTAAACAAATTAAATAGTTTCGTTTGAAGGACTATAAAAACTTATTTATCCGATAGATTTAGACGAAATTTTGACAGTAGCCTTCTAAAACATGACTGAAGTTAGCAATATATTCTTCATGACGAAAGTGTTGCTAACTTTAGAAAAGTCATTTTCCCATCAAGTCCTCCATGAATTTATAAAATTTCTCGCTCCACAACCCAGTATTCAGTCGCCAGTCATTATTATTTCCTTGTTAAACAAGAATTTAAGTACATTTAAAATTTATCTTATAATGATGAGTAAAAACAAAAACTTCTATTAAACAATATAAGAAAAAACTAGTCGTTCTAAATTAATTTATTCTTGTGCCATTATAAACACTGCATCCATAACTTACATAACTAGAATACTATAGCTAAAAATAAACGACTTGTAGGTAAACATGGTTGAAGGTAGAGATGTTTGGTGGCAAGATATAGTACCAAGCGCTTCATCAAATTGTTACCCTGAATGGGTACAAGCTGAAGATCCATTGTTTATGTTGTATACAAGTGGATCTACTGGAAAACCCAAAGGTGTATTACATACGACAGGTGGTTATATGATTTATGCAGCCGCCACCTTCAAATATGTATTTGATTACAAACCTAACGATATATATTGGTGCACTGCAGACATTGGTTGGATCACAGGGCATACATACGTTGTTTATGGACCATTAGCGAATGCAGCAACTTCAATTTTGGTAAATATTCATAGACCAACACATATTTTCTTATTAGTACATTTATCAAACATTTATATACAATCAAACATTTAAGGAAAGTTTGTAATAAATAAGCAAATAATTTAAAATTTTACAGTATGAGGGTACTCCGTTCTATCCAGATAACGACAGGTTTTGGAATATTGTTGAAAAATATAAAGTGACCCAATTCTATACAGCACCAACAGCAATTAGAGCCCTCATGAAATTTGATGACAAGTTTGTAAAAAGGTTTACATTTTCTTTCAAAGTATGTATCGCATAATATTTTTTAATAAAATTGCAGGCATAATTTATCATCCTTAAAAGTTCTTGGATCTGTAGGAGAACCTATTAACCCAGAAGCTTGGATGTGGTATTATAAACTCGTAGGCGGAGAGAAATGCTCCATCGTTGATACATTTTGGCAAACGGAAACAGGAGGACACGTGCTGACACCCCTCCCTGGTGCCGTTCCAATGAAGCCCGGCTCGGCTGTAAGACGTTTTCTTTACTCAAGCTAAATTTAATAATACTTGGGAAACTAAATCGAATAATTGTACAAATTCAAACCATTTTTTTGAGTAAAAATTATCCAATATAAAACATACTTCTGCATTTTACAAAATCAAAAAAATTAACAGCAGCGAAAAACATTAAAATATAAATTAGTTTAATTGTCCAAATTTGAAACGTTGTATTATTAACCAATGTAATTTTACAATAAATATGTTAATCGTAATCAAATAATTCTTAGAAAAATATTTACTTAATGTACATAAAGCCTCATATTTTCTTTCAAAGATAACAAAGTAATTAATATGCACACATAGAGTATCTTAATATTTTGATGTTGATTTTAAATCAAATCCAATCGTCCAATATAGCTGATTTATCAGTTTAACAACAATTTATATTAATATGATACGTTCATTTTAGAAAAAAATATTTTCTTATTCTTTAACAATCTATGCTAATCAGAAGGAAAGGCTGGGCGTTTCTTTTCATTTTATACAAATAAATAGATGTTATAATTTATATTCTTTCAACTGCACTTGCAAATAACATTTGTTTTAAAAATTATTAAAATCTATACATTATTATATCAAATAATAATAAATAAATCAAATAAAATTTGTTATAAAAAATTAAACATTGAATATTTTCATCATTTTTAGGCCACTCCATTTTTCGGAGTACAACCCGTTCTCTTAGATGAATCTGGGAAGGAGATAGTGGGGGAAGGAGAAGGATACTTGGTGTTTGCACGTCCTTGGCCTGGAATAATGCGAACGCTCTTTAATAATCATGAACGTTATGAGACCACATATTTCTCTAAATTCCCGGGATATTATTGTACGGGTGATGGTACGTAGATTTTTAATATAAATTCCTGTTTCTTAATATAAAAGCCTCTCTCTTTTTATATATACAGGAGCGCGCCGAGACTCTGATGGCTATTTATGGGTAACAGGACGAGTAGATGATATGTTAAACGTTTCTGGACATTTAATGTCTACCGCTCAAGTCGAATCAGTTTTAACTGAACATACTGGAGTTGCAGAAGCAGCAGTTGTTGCTAAACCACACGCCATCAAAGGAGAATGCCTGTATTGTTTTATTACAACAACAGAAAATACTACCTTTGATAGCAAATTATTAATGGAACTAAAACAACACATTCGCGAAAGAATAGGTCCTTTCGCACAACCGGATATTATACAAAATGCACCGGCTCTTCCTAAAACGAGATCTGGTAAAATAATGAGAAGGATATTGAGAAAAATCGCAATAAATGATAGAAATATTGGAGATATAACAACATTAGCGGACAGTACTGTTGTTGAACAACTCTTCGCGACCCGACCTGTGAACGTTTAATTAGTTCAATTTTATTTTATTGAGGAATACTCCAATATCAAGGAATATATAATGCACAATGAATCTTTGAAATATGTTTATCTGTTGTAATTATTACACTTGTAAATATTGCTAAGTTACAATATAATATATGGATGGTAAATGTGCAGTTGTAGAAGAATACATAAACAATATTTGTTTTTACATACTTAGTTAATTTTTTTTAATGTAATAATGTATATTTTTGTAAAATACATGAATAGGCAAGGCGTATTATTTTTTGTAATCGGTATAGACAAATTTACTTACATATGTATATTTTGTATAACTATTTTAAGTGGATTAAATGTATATTATTAAGTAATAGTGCTTGTTTTATTATTAATAATAAAATCACTTTAAATATAAAAAAAAAACAATTTTATTACCTGTAAGAAATAATATTATCGATCGATATTGTTTCTATATACAGTTGAGAGAAGTCAGTAGTAGTTTAGCTTCCGTTAGGTGAATCGTGTCCCGTAAGAACTCAAACATTGAAATAAACTGTTCAGACTTGTGGGAACTAAATAAATAGATGTGTTTCTGTCTTGCATAATTGTTTGTATGCACTTGTTAATGTGACAGGTATAAACTAAAGAGTCGAAACATCTTATGTACTTAATTAATAAGGTTACTTTAATATTTTGTGTATATCGTCAAGATAAACTATGTAGTAAACTGTGTATCAATTAAAATTAATTTCTGAATGTGTGTGGTAATTGATCTGCCATCTTGGTCAATTGTATTGTTTGTAATAATGCATATAAAAGTGATTGTGTTGAACTTTCCAAAGGGAGGCATGAAAGATTAGTTTAAGGTCTGGACTTTGTCAAACTCGCTCTTCTACATATAAAGTAAGGAATTGTCTCACTTCAGAAAGAGATGAATAACTTAAAGCTGCTATCTGCCAACAAATCTGTGACATCTCTAGAAGATTCGCTTGTTGATAATGAATATGTAATATACAAGATATAAAAGCGAGAGAAACACAAATCAAATGCATTATTTAGAGAAACAATAAGGACAAAACTAAAAATCAGCAGTGGGAGCTTGATATAATTCTCGTTAATGATTTGTTATGTATTTTAAAAGTTGAATCCCAAAGCCTTGATCTGGTTAGGTTGGGAAAATTTGATGTAACTAACGGCAATCGCGAACATCATATTAGAATTCGTTTCTCGTCTCATAAAACTGAAAATGGTCCGAATTTTTGGTAGTCGGGCTTGACGATAAATGATCTGGTATATGTATTTCTACGTATTGTACCCAAGCCCAAATAGATATTTATTCTTAATATTTCCTATTCAAATAACAAAGGCTCATTTATTCTAGTTCAACATTTATGAATTACCTTCTAACTTAGTTCTGTTGACAGAAACTTAGCTTAATAACTCCGTGTTAAAGTTTTAACTTTTTACAAATAATTTTAGTGCTATACGTAGGCATAGGCAGTTTAATGCTGTTCAAAAATGTAGTGGAAGAGGTGCTTTCATAGCCTCTTCTGAAAGCATTATTTAAAGTTATCAATACAATGTCTATTCTAAATTTAACTTAGTGGTAGTTTATATTTCTCCTGATATTTCCTATAATGATTTTGAATCACTTTTTGATGCTTTGAAGCCACCTATTTCCGAAAATGTCAGTTTGCTTGTTAGTGATTTTAATAATCTATGTGATACTTGATAAATGTGTTTCTAAATATATACACAGCAATTCCACCTTTCCTCTCTGATTTACACTTGAAACAAAGAAAAATTTAAAAGCTAAAGAACATTATAGACGGATATGACAAAAATTTGTCAAGAAAGACACATAGGTGGCGCTCTAATTGGTAAAACAAGTGCACTGTAATTTAGGTTGCCTATGTTTACATTCTAATATTTAGATAAATCGGTTAATTAGTTTATTTTTGACAGCTGAGAGATGAGTATCGTACGGTGATTAAATACTTTGTAATTAAGGGTATGAAATCTACCGAAATAAAAGATGAGTTATGGGAAACATTAGGTGAATCTGCTCCATCATCCGCCACAATAAGTAGATGGGTAAATGAATTTAAACGTGGTAGAACAAGGTGTGTTGATGAAGCGCGCTCTGGAGCACCCAAAATCGTGACTTCTAAGGAAATGATTATAAAAATCCATAATATTATTACGCAAGATCGACAACTCAAAGTGAGAGAGATAGCAGACATGGTAAATATTTCAACAGAACGCGTACACCACATTTTAACGAAAGAATTGGACCTTCCAACAAGACGGGTGCCGCGACTGCTTACGACTGATCAAAAGTTCACTCGTTTGCGCATTTCCAATGAGTGTTTGGACCGTTATAAGCGGAATCCGGTTGATTTTTGTAGGCGATTTGTTACTTGCGATGAAACTTGGATACACTACAGTACACCCGAAACTAAACAACAGTCGAAATGATGGTTAGAACGTGGTTCTGCACCTCCAAAGAAAGCGAAAACCATTTTATCTGCAAACCAGGTGATGGCATCAATTTTTTGGGATTCAAAGAGCATTTTGCTCA
The DNA here is from genome assembly GCA_031893035.1 of Dermolepida albohirtum. NCBI lineage: Eukaryota > Metazoa > Arthropoda > Insecta > Coleoptera > Scarabaeidae > Dermolepida > Dermolepida albohirtum. Next base: position 8,747 of record JAVIWB010004368.1, on the reverse strand, counting down.
TTGACTACCTTCAGAAAGGTGCCACAATAAACGGACAATATTATGCAGAATTTCTAGAAAAATTAAATGTTGAGATTCGTGCTAAACGGTCAGGAATAGCAAAGAAAAAGATTCTGTTTCACCAAGACAACGCGCCCTCGCATACCAGCACAGTTGCGATGTCCAAAATCCACGAGTTGCATTTCCAATTAGTACCGCATGCGCCTTATTCACCGAATCTAGCCCCTTCCGACTTCCCCCTTTTTCCAAAATTGAAAACGGCACTAGGTGGAAAGAAATTTTCGTCTAACGATGAGCTTATCATCTTCGTAAATGAGTATTTTGCAAGCCTTCCGGAATCGCATTTTATAGATGGCATAAGGGCATTGGAGCACCGTTGGAATAAATGTATTGCTCCTTTAGGAGAATATATTGAAAAATAAAAATTATTTTGTATTTAAAAAATTCGTTTTTCTTTTCCATTCCCACTACTTATCAAACTACCCTCGTATGTATTTTAGAATGGCTTTTACTCTGCTATCTGCTTCTGGGTTTCCGGGCTGGAACCGCGTCACTAGTATATCTGCCGACGTTTCGTACCCATTTGTATGGGACATCTTCAGGGCTGAACTACTGCACTGAAACTGGTGTAAGTCGATGGGGGACGTGTTTATATATGGATAATGGGTCATGGGTCGATGGAGCGTTACGGTTACGGTTGGGTCGATTAGAGATGCAGGATTGCCAAGCGTTATGTAGGGGGTAGCCATCATCGCGGTTAAGATTATTGGGGTGCTTAAAGATCTCTATAGTTTCACGGATTTTGCGACCATAGAAGTGGTTAGTGCGGGATAGGATCTTGGTTGAATTAAACTGAATATGGTGCCCGGTTTCTAGTCTATGCTCGGCAAGTGCAGAACCGGCTATGCGCAGCAACCTAGTACAACGCTCATGTTCAGAAACACGAGTGCCGACAGACCGCTTTGTTTCACCAATATATGCCCTGCCGCATGAACAAGGAATCCTGTACACACCAGCTGATTCTAAAGAAACATGGTCTTTTACGGAAAAAGGGGTCAGATAATTTGGAATGGGGTTTGAAGATGGTTTTGATGTTGTTTTTGAGAAGAACCCTACTGATGCGGTCAGTAACACCTTGTATATAGGGTAGGTGGGCTTTAGAGAGGGGGGGAGATGATGTAAGCTGAGTATTAAGTTGTGAGATTTTGGGATTAAGATGTCGATCTATGGTTCGCTGAATATTATGGTTGGATGATACAGAAGGCTTTTACTCTAATCATTTCCTTTCAATTTCTGAAGTACCGCAAAGCTCGAATCTGAGACTTTTACTTCTTATACTGTTGAATATTATTGATATTGATTACACAGGCCAACACACATTTTGGTGCCTGCGATTTTTTAACTGTTCCTGGGCAATTTTGGATGCAGAATGTAAAAAAGTTCTCAGATTTGGTCTATCAGATCTAGTTTTTGAGATTTTTTTAAAAAATTGTGTATATATTTTACGTTATAACTGTTATAATATATAATATTACTATTGACAGTTAAAAAAACAAAGACACATGGATTTAAGTATTTATTGCAAAAACTTAATTTACATAATTACATTAGTCACTAATCACATAAAAATTTTCTTTTATACGACTTTCTAGAATGGAGTTTACTAGGGCAGTCTCGCTGAAGGCTCCAGCAGTAGTCCGCCATCATGTGGCTATCCCATCGTCCTTGATAACGATCTTCCATAGTTTTAATATCCTGATGGAATCTTTCCCCCTGTTCTTCACTACAATCACCTAAGTTTTCTGGAAAACGATCTAGGTGGCTGTGGAGGTAGTGAACTTTTATACTCATGTTACAGCCGAGAATATTAAAATTTGAAAGCATAGTTAGAATTCTTTGAACTTCGTCAGACGTTGATGTTTCTGTATCATCTTCTGTCAGTTCGGATAGACTGCTAAATGATGGAACGGGTATTTCTTCTGAATGCGCTACAGGCCTTCTTGCAGAATCTAGATCGGGATATGTCCATTTGTGTCTATTGTTTCTATTTATGTCTTTAATATTAACGAGACAAAAATAGCAGTCGTCATGATGGTTTCGCGGTTCTCTCCAAACCATTGGTACACCAAACTTTAGGCACTTCCTCTTTCCAGTTGTCCACTGTCGCAAATGTTCAACACATGTTTTACATATGAAATGTGGGGCCCAAGATTTATCTTGATCTCCTAAATGAACGCCAAAATAGGCAAGACAAGCTCTTTTCACAAAGTCAGAAATCGTTTTTCTGCTCTCTTTCAAAGTGTATTCACCACACACATAACAAAAAACATCGGGATGATTTACACAGGTACGTCTGCTTGTGGATGCCATTGTTTCAGTTTAGTGTCTATAAAACTACCAAAATTTACACAAAATGATAGCACAACTTTACCTGGGAAAACTCAGTAATATACTAAATCGAGTACAGCCAAGCAGGTATAGAAGGATCGGGTCATAGGCAATTACAGGTATAAAAGTAATTAAGAGCAGTGTATTGAGTAGTTCCTAGTATAGGAACATTGGGTCAGGGACAATTCCAGGTCTCCATTTGGCTAATTGCATTCTGGGAAATTTCTATTTTGACGATTAAGTACATATTTATCTCTTTATTTGTTGTCCTTTATCAGAAAAAAATATCAATTAACCTGTAACCTGTATCTCAAAAACTAGAGCTGATAGAAAAAATCTGGTGGCATTTTTGGAATCAGCACATTAAAAACATCTAAAATCAGATGTTAGATTTCCGGCACCAAATTTTTTTTTCATTTTGTTACCCTGTGTTATCTTCTCAAGTTTTTAAATTGCTCTGTATTAGCTTACGCTAATGACATTAAACTGTATACACTCATTGAACAACATAATGATATTAATATTTTCCAAAGGAATGCTGATGTACTACTGTGGGCAAAAAATAGTAAGACTTTTTAATTTAAATTTGGCGCGAAAACCCATTCATCGAAATATTTTTTTCTAGATTGGTATGACATGCTCCAGGTGGTCGTATGAACCAGATCAAATTCCATAGTTCAATGTAACATATGTACTGTACTTGGCATAAATTTCAGCCCAATATCTCAATTATTCTGTGTTTTACTTAAATACAAAATTGTTATGTTCTTATTGAAAAATCCGATATTACATTTTGCATTCCCAAACTGAAAGGGCAATACTTAACAACTTTAGCAATTCAAATTTGACTTGCACCTTATTTTTTTGTGAATGTAATTGAAGAGATACTGCAAAGTGATATTATATTAATCGAAGTAGGCATGTTAGGTAACGTCATATACAACTGCAAACTTGATTGTGTCAATACTGTCAGTTATATTAACAATGTCGAGCAACAATATAATTATTAAAATTCTTTTCAATTAAGGTGTAAAAGTGACTAATATTCACTCCGTGTTTATCACTCCGAGTGGTGCAAATCCTTCCAAGATGGTTGCGAACGCGTGTCGAACTTGCCGAATGCTGCCCATCTAGCGTCTATTGTTAGTCTTGGGAATATTCAAAAAGTTGACTAGCTGATCCAGAATATTAGACGAATATCTGTGAAGGAAATTGCTAGAATTGTAAATATCAGTATCGGTAGTGTTCACACTATAGTCCTAGACAAAAAAATGATTTACTAAAGTTAGCTCTAGATAGATTCCAAAACAACTTTCCGCAGAACAACGACAAAAACGACTTTATGCTTGAAGAGAACTCCAGCTTCGTTACGAGTATGAAGGCGATGACTTTTGTCACGTAGCGTAATAACTAACGAGACCTAGGTACACCATTATATCCCAGAAAGCAAAAATGTTAGCATGAAATGACGTCACTCAAGTTCACCTCAGCTCAAAAAAATTAAAACGGAACTATTGGCTGGAAAAGTGTCAATATTCGGAGACATTATTAGACAAATTTTCGTCGATTTTCTCAAAGAAAGAAAAACGATTAGTTAAGCTTATTACAATGAGCTTCTTGCAAATATTAAGCTGGTCATACGAACAAAAAGACGCGGTCTCAAGCAAGGACGCTATCCCTCTACACAATGACGTTCACATATAGCCCATCTAAAGAACAATACATTGACTAAACTGAATTGGGAAGTACTGCCTCACTCCCATATAGTCCAGATTTGACTCCGAGTGACTATCATCCATCTCTTTGGACCGCACAAAAAAATCTTGGAAGCCAAGAGATTTCCCTCTAATGAGGAAGTGAAGAATATGGTGCAAGATTGGCTACATCGTCAATCAAAAGAATTTTTTTCGACGGAGATACAGATGTTACCGGAGCGATAAGACAAACGTTTTTAAATACAGAGATTGTTACTTATAAAAATGATGTACATATATACAGTACTGTGCAAAAGAAAGAAGCACCTTCTTGAATTTTACAAGAAACTATTATAATAGGATAAATAATAATCTTACACAAGTAGAGATTTTTTTAATGTATAAAAAGTAACATATCGATATTTAAACATAAACAACTTAAACTTTCAATATTTTGTATGACCACTTTTATTTTTTATGGTATCCTGCATTCTTCTCCCACTAATGAATTATTGAAATTTTCAGGAATATTATACCACTCCACTTCCTGTAGTATGTTCCACAGTTCATTTTTGCTCTTTGGCCCCCTTTCACACTTTTTTCTGTCAAGATAATCCCACACGTGCTCAATAATATTTAAGTCAGGGCTTTGAGGTCGCCTTATCATAGTTTATACAATAGTCAATACCTCATTCGGTTCCTGCTGTGTTAAATAAGTTTTCACAAGTTTTGAAGTATGCTTGGGATCATTATCTTGCTGTCGAATGAAATTATTATCAAGAAGTCTCTGCCCTGATGGTATGGAATGTTCTTCTAATAGTGTATTTCTCACCGTTCTCCTCAATCCCCATTTACCCTCTATTTTTATAATTTCACCCACACCAATTGCCGAAATACAACCCCAAACTTGGATATTGCCTCCTCCTTGCTTTATGGTAGTGTGTAAACATGGTTCCAATAAAGATTCGCCAGGGCGTCGTCTGTTCGTTTCAAATAATTGAATCCATTCAAGCCTGATCTCAGCAAGTATCGCCGTACTCTTGAAGCATGTACCGAAGTATCAGATGTTCGTGCTAGATCTTGAGCTAGTTATGCGCTAACTTTCTTACGATTTCTTAAGGAATTAACTTTTAAAAACTGTGCATCAGCTTTACTGAGCTTTTTTGGACGACCACTCTTTGGTCTATCACTTACACTGCCGGTTTCAGTCATTCTTTTTATTGTTTGTTGCACGGTATACCGGGGATATTTCACTGTCTTTGATATTTTCACTTGACTATAACTTTCTTGGTGTAAAACAGTAATTTTATTTATGTCTAGTAATGCTATTCTAGGCATATTCTATAAATAACAATTTACAGCTCACAATCTTTTCTAAAAATGAAAATTTCACTCGTAGGCGCGTTTTTTAAAAATCTAAATAAATTCTATTGTGGAACCGCTCTGTATCGTTTCTACCACTTAATTAAAAACCAAATCTTATAGATAAATAACACTCCCTTGAAATTTTATTGCAGAGCATTGTGGTGCAATAAAATGTATTACTTTAGTCCTCTTATCAGGCGGTCAATCTCACCCCTACGCAGAAGTACGATGTTATAAACTTGGGAATTTCCAGTGATTATATTTCTACCAATAAGTGAATTGTTCTTGGAAAGATGTAATTAATCCAATAATTATTAGTAAAAACGTTTTAGTAAATAAATTTTGGAAAATATTGTTAGGCGACTGTATATATGTACATATATATATATTGGGTCTGGGAAAAAGTTCGTGGCGTTTTTTCAGTAAAATTCAACTGGTCCCCGCATGGCGCGTGGACGAATTCATTTAAACCGAATATGCTCCATTATTATCGACAATGTTTCGCCATTTTTTTGGTAGATCCATGATCCCATCGGTGAAAAACTTCTGTGGTTTCTGGTCGAAAAACTGAATCAAGTAGTTTTCACAGGCTTCTTTTGAAACCAACTTAATTCCATTGAGAGAGTTCTGCAGAGATCGAAACAGATGATAGTCAGAGGGTGCTATATCCGGACTGTAAGGTGGGTGCATCAAAACTTCCCAACCAAACTCTCTCAATTTTTGACGGGTCATCAAAGAAGTGTGTGGTCGGGCGTTGTCATGATGGAAGACAACACCTTTCCTATTAATCAATTCGGGCCGTTTTCTTTCAATCGCCTGGCGTAATCTCTCTAGTTGTGCACAGTAGAGTTGAGAATCAATCGTCTGACCAGTTGGAAGTAGCTCGTAGTGGACGATTCCCCTCCAGTCCCACCATACACACAGCATCACTTTTTTTGGCGTCAATGTTGGCTTAGCGAACGCTTGTGACGGCTCACCATCCTTTATCCACGATCTTTTACGCTTCCGATTATCGTAAGTAATCCATTTTTCGTCTCCGGTTATTAAACGTTTCAGAAACGGCTCGATTTCATTCCGTTTCAGCAGCGCATCGCAGATGTTAATTCGGTCCATCATGTTTTTCACGCTCAACTCATGAGGAACCCATACGTCAAGCTTTTTTTTGTAACCAGCTTTGTGTAAATGGTTCAAAACAGTTTTGTGGTCAATGCCTAGCTCCATGCCAATATCGACACTGCTGATATGCTTATCTTGTTGGACTTTTTCAAGAATTTCATCAGATTTTTCAGTGATTGGACGACCGGAGCGTGACTCATCTTTCACATTGAAATTTCCAGAACGAAAGCGAGCGAACCATTTCCGCGCAACAGATTTCGATAAAGTACCTTCACCGTACACAGCACAAATTTTATCACAAGCCTGCGCAGCGTTCTTCCCCTTATCATAATAATATTGCAGAATATAGCGAAATTTCTCATTATTCTTCTCCATTTTCAAGTGCGAATAACTTTCCAACCACTGCACCGATTACAATGTTTCTACGCTCAAACTAACGTTCGGAAGGTCGTCTAAAAAACGAGCCGTCGGTGGTGTCGCTGTGACTTGTTGTTCTTTAGTTATCGGCAACCAATGCCATCTATCGGGAAAAACGCCACGAACTTTTTCCCAGACCCAATATATATATATATATATATATATATATATATATATATATATATATATATTTCTAGTGTGTATCGCCGAAAAACCTAAAATTTATTCACCCTCGTATATTAATCAACACTGTCACAAAATATTATTTTATACCTAGGACGAAGAAGCTTTATTAATTACCAGCTTCATTTTGGCATATGTTATCACAAGCATGAAACAAATGTTTGCAATAGTTGAATTGTTCGCTAGATAAAACTTAAAAGTCTCTTCGAGTCGATTTTGATTGATAAATAGTCTTTCATGATTTTAAAGGCTTTTTAATTCTATAAAGCATCATTTTTTTTATATACCCCCATAACGCTACAGTACTTTAAATAATAATGACTGTTATCCGTGTTAAAGAAATAGTACTTACTAATACACAATTAAATGCTTATGTTACGCAACAAATACTTTGTCACATTTAGTTTACCCACATAAATTTATTTGAAGAAGTTGTTTTTCGGAGACGTTTAGAATAAATCGTAGGAAACAAAACCCAATATCATTTTCATTGTAACACAAACAATATAAAATGCGTTATTATTAGAGTTTGCATTGCGAGCGTTCAATTAGAAGTGTGAGTTTCCAAGTGCAAGGGGTTTAGCAGATAATAAATTCAAAAATAAATACTTACTCTTTTAAGCAGGATTTTCACTGTACAGATGCGCAAAGTGGATAAGGTCAGTTAAATATTTATAATATCATATTACTATTAGTTCCGCATTAGTATATGTTTAATTATATAAAATATGATTAATATCGATATCATATATGAACAAAGAAAATAGAAAGTTATCATTAAATTTATTATTTACTTCCCCATGCAAATCTTTCACGTTTTTTAAAGTAACTTTTTAAAAGTGTTATTTTTATATTATCACTAGTCAGTTCACAGAATAGTAATATATAGTTCATAATTTCATTACGATCATTAATAACGAAATACAGGTTGTTTCAAAAACAATATACGTATTTCGAGTGCATATATTTATAAAACATTAAGACATACGAATATGAAACTTTACGAACCTCTCAAGTTCAAATTACAGATGTTCAATATGTCCTCCATCAGCGACACGAACAATATCACATCGATACTCAAATTCCTCCCACACTCGCGCAAGCATGTCCTTCGTCACTGATGTTATGGCAGTACGGATCCGGTTCTTCAACTCTCCCAGGTTCTGTGGGAGTGGTGGTTCATAAACGTTGTCTTTAACGAAACCCCACAGGAAGAAATCACAGGGTGTCAAATCCGGTGACCGGGGCGCCCAGCTGTTCGGTAGAGTTTCATACAAATATTCACGCACTTGGCGACTCCAGTGAGGGAGTGCTCCGTCTTGTTGAAAAATAAAATTGTCTTCGTGCAGCCTCGGAAACAACCAGTTTTATAACATAGCGAGATACTGCTGACTGTTAACCGAATTTCCATCAAAGAAGAATGGGTCGTAAACAGATGATCGGAATATCGCACAAAACACATTGATTTTAGGCGAATCTCGTACATGTTCAATGGCTGCATGTGGGTTCTGTAGACCCCAAATTCGAACATTGTGTTTGTTTACCAGACTACTAACATGGAAAGTCGCTTCATCACTAAACACG